>BSBM01000531.1:3000000-3195000 GCA_027924585.1 Larix kaempferi | reverse complement strand
AGATGATGATGATGATTATGAAGATGGTGATGATGATGATGATGATGATTATGATGGAGATGATGATGACGATGACGATGACGATGACGATGACGATGATGATGATGATGAAGACGATGAAGATGATGGTGATGACGATCACAACGATGATGATGATGATGATGATGATGATGAGGAAGATGGAGATGACGACGATGATGATGAAGATGGTGATGAGGATGATGAGGATGATGATGATGATGAAGACGATGATGAATATGACGATGAGGATGATGAAGATGAAGATGAAGATGATGGTGATGAAGAAGAAGAAGAAGATGATGATGGTGATGATGATAAAAAAGAGGATGATGATGATGATTAATAATCATCATCATCATCATCATCTTCATCACCATCATCTTCATCTTCATCTTCATCATCATCATCGTCATCTTCATCATCATCATCATCCTCATCACCATCATCATCATCATCATTATCGTCATCTCCATCTTCATCTTCATCATCATCATCATCATCATCATCATCATCATCATCATCGTCATCTTCATCATCATCATTGTTGTGGTCGTCATCACCATCATATTCATCATCATTATCATCTTCATCATCATCATCATCATGATCATCTTTGTCATCATCATCATCATCTTCATCATCATCATCATCAACATCTTCATCATCATCATCATTTTCATCATGATATTCATCGTCATCATCATCATTGTCTTCATCATCATCATCATCATCATGATCATCTTCATCATCTTCATCACCACCATCTTTATCTTCATCATCATCATCTTTATCTCACCCCCTTTATCTCCATCCAACACTTGAAAACATAAATTTGTGAAGATAATAACGTGCACGCATTATGTATATACAAAATGCTCGCGCGTTTTGTATAGAATAAACGCGCTCGCGTTTCGTATAACATTGAGCATGAAAACAATAAAATTTGAATTTAACTATAACACGCACACATTATTTGAATTTAAACAGAATACACGTGTGTTCTTGGGAACCTAATCACCCACTCCTCTCGCGCCCGCGTGTCAGCCATAGTCCTATGTGGTTGGTTCGGACTTACCAAACCTGTGCTATGGAATTTACTAAACCATAGCTAATTAGACATTTCCACCTTTTTTCCCAATATGCCTGTTTTTCACTACTCTCTACAACATGACATACATGACCATTATTGACGAAATTTTAGGCATAGATAGATTTTTTTTATGCAGATTCCAAATATGTAATTTAAAAAAAAAATATTGAGATTTTCTATTTATTTTCTAATTTTCTTATGTCATCACTCCTTAAGTCAAAAAACATATTGTTAGTGTTTATTCCGTAACTTTTTTTATTTCACAACCATTTTAAAAAAAAAATCATGTGCTGCACTAGTAGACACCGACCTCTACATGCTATAAAAAACCCAAGTTGAAATAACTGTGCTTAAGACCTTCAAAGGTTGCACCCACATTTGACGTACATTTAATTTTGGAAAAATAGTGCTGCACTAGTGCTACGGGTTCTATACATGTCTACCAATTTTTGTAGCCTGAAACCGCCATTTAGGCACTAAAAGGCTGCACCCACAAAAACATATACCTTATCATTTGCCAAAAAAAAAGTGACTCTTAGAAAACATGAAATTTGACATATTTATGTAAATTTCCAATACTTAAAACTTATATATTCGGAAATGTGACTCAATTTCCTACGTTTCATCATTTTTGCTCGATGCAAGATATCTTGTGTAAGTATCTCAAAAAAACCAAGTAAGTTGAGGGATGCCTAATTTTTCAGTTTCTATTGCATCTAACACGCCTAAAGTGACCCTCATTAGCTTGCACATGCCCTTGTACATAATTTGTTTTTGTTTGTTCATGAACTATATATAAAAATCTGATTTTCATACTTTAATCGTATGGCACTCGATAATTCAAACAAAAGTAGCCATCCCACACAGTTATGAAAAATCAAAATCTATCACGATATGTACTAAGTTTTATTTATTGAAATATTTTTATGCAAACGACTAATCCACCAAGTTCGTTGTTTATCATTGGATATCATTGTATTAATGGATTGAGATCTTTGATTGCATTTAAAAATTTCAAATTTGAGCAAAATGACAAATTTCTTTTTGCATAGCGTTAAATGTTGTCAAAATTACTTAGACATTAGGTGAATACAAATTATCACTTCAATTTTATGCTAACATCCTAAACACAACGTTCATCTTTATTTAACAAACGTTATTGCATTAATATCATGCTAATTTTTAAAGTCAATTTAAAATTTCAAAATCAGAATATTATGCCAATTTATGTTTTCATATTTAGTGAAGATACTTAATCTTACTTAAGTGTCATAATAGATTTAATTATTGATGCATTTTCATGCTTGCAAATAACTGTTAATTTCTCAACCTTTTCGTTGTAAATATTTTGCAATTTATTTATTTTATCTATTCATTAGTTAATCAATTTTTCTTTCAGTAATTAATGCTTGCATGGTTATATAGGCCTCATCTAGATTCATTAATGGACTAATGTTCTTGTTTCGATAGCGTTCTTATATTTCGTTAAGCGAATTCAACCTCGCATTCATTTTGTTTATGAACTTAACGCCATTGATCAACCCTTTGTATCCTATCTATCCGAGGGCTCTAAATGAAACCCTGTAGTGCCCTGTTTTTGACGATAGACTATATACTTTGAGTTAAGAACATAAAGCTGATTATGAATTTTCTTTGAAGGGAATTCAATGGTGAATGACCATGTTATGGGTCTATCTTAGACTTAGATTATGTGATGCTTTGTTTTGAAGATTGGATTTCAGATGGCTCATACCAGTATGTGTTGTTTCGTATGTAACATCGATGATGATTTCATATGATTATATTATGATGGACATGTTATGCTTTCATTTATAATTATTTTGCAATGATGCTAGATATGATTTAACATGATTTTGTTATGATTGTGTTTTGATGTTGATATGACAGATAAAGCACACGATCCTGATATGTTGTAATGTTGATGAGATTCTTATATATCGTGTTACGATTTGAGGTGATTGAGATGCAGAATGATTTTATCATGATTCTATATGATTGAATGAACGTGCAATGTGAAAATATTGATTAATGCTTGTATTTATATATCATGTGCTTTGATGAGTTGTCAAGTGTGACATGTAGAGCAGGTACATGCGATGCATGTACGTGTCAGTACACCAAAGACTTGGAAGGAGTCACAAGGAAGTCACAGGTGTGGATAATCTGGTAAACATATATATTTATATTGAAATCTTGGTAAGAGATTTGATGCAGGTGATGTGCATGGACTTTGGGTGAGTCAATTACATTGCCACATGGTTTATGAGATAATTTGTATTTATTTAGTTTCTTGTATCATGTTGGTTGAATGTTGGCCTTTAAAGGGGAGGTATCTCCCAATAGGTAAGAGAATTTCTAGTTTGACTATTCTCTTTGTTTGTTTGCTTTAGATCTCGTAGGTGGGCATGTGCATTCTAGTTTGATTTCCATGCTTTCTAAGTTTCCATTGTAGGCAGCAACAATATTCGCTTTAACCATTTGTATGCAAGAGTTTACAAGTTGATGCAGGTGCCTAGCTCAAACGGTTGGTTGATTTTGTTTGACTCCTCCAACTTTCAAGTATTTTCGAAGAGCATAGTCCCTCCACTTTCCACCAGCAGGCTCCACAGCTCAAATATTCCCAAGCTTCTAGCATTCCTTCTCTCTCTCTCTCTCTCCCTCACTTTTATTTAAATTTCTCTTTGGTTACAGTTACTTGCATGCTTAGCTAAATTAGTTTCCTTTTGAAAAGAACATTTTGAAAAAGCTTATTTACGTAAGTATGCTACTAGATATAATTTGGTTAAGTACTTAGATTTATTTTTCATCTTTTTAATACTTAATATTGTATGTTTCTAACGGTTTATTTGGCACATTTGGTGCATTTCAGGTGGCTGTTTTATCGCTTTTAACGAACAGGTAGGAGGAGGTGCTACTGAAAATTTCAAGATCTAGGCCATCCAAGACTTCTCGAAGCACCTTACTTCAAATCTGCTTCATACTGAAAACTTTGTAGGACTTTGGATCCGGAATTATAAGGACCAATGGTATCCACCTTCATAAGTTGTAAATTAAAAATAAAAAGCAAGTGGGATACCCACCACCCACACCCCATCCCTCTTGGGGGAGCTCGCAGTCTTGTTTTTTTGTGCTTTGCCCTTTTCTAACTTTTTTTGCTTTATTTTATCAACACATGCACACAATCTGTCCTAATGGGATGTTTAGTTAGTTTTACTTTTTCCTTTCGCAAAGTAATAAATCTTGATTGGTTTAATTAAACAACTTCATAGTTAATCAATTCTTAAAACTAATCAAGGCTCAAGTTCCCGTATGCTCTGGACTACTGCGGTTCGTTCGAATAGTTGGTCACACCAGAAAGGGACTTGAGTGACTAGCTTAATAGGGCAATCCAACAATAGCTTAATCACAAGAACTCGGGAGGTCGGATAAAACTTACTATAGAGTCAGGGGGCTACTTTAAGCAGGTTATGCCTCGCCCCGTTGGACACTTGGTATAGTTTTCATTGCGCTAAGTTCGAAGGAGTAAGTTGGAGTTGGGCCAAACCAAGAATTAACCCACTCCTTAATCACTTTGTAGGTTATATTGAGGTGGGGATTGGACCAGGGAGTAAGTGTGTTTCCAAAAAGCTACAACAAGGGGAGAATAACTCAGAATTTCCAGGTATTTGACTGGTCTTTAACTGCAGAAGATCATTCAAAAATCAGCAGACTAGAACAGAAGAAGGCCAATAGGGGAGAGGAGGTGGTTAACTCCACCACTAGCCCCTACAAATCTGTCGAAGAAGTATGGGATGGAGAGATCTAACAAGATAATTACATATTGAGTGTGACTTTAATTTCATCTATAGCATAGAGCACAAAGATATTTTTAGCCACAAACTAAAAGATGTTTAATAAGCTAATGGGCATACAAAGGATATCGTTCTCTCTGTGTTCCGAAATCTTATCAAGGAATAGTAGCATTGAAAATGTAGAGATCTTTACTGTATGGCGGTTTAATTGTGTACTAGTTATGCACCCAATAATCACCGAGGCAGGTTATGGTTTACATTCATTTCCATGTAGTTCACTGCATGTCTGATCTAATAGGAAAGATGAAGAATATTCACTTAGATAATTAGTTATTCCCCTTCCCTGCTGATGGATTATACTAAAGCAAAGATACATCCATGGGATCTAATCTTGCGAGCAGTTTATCTTTGGACTTTTATATGATTTTATGCTTAGTAGTGACAGACTTTATAGGTATATCGTAAGCTCCTTAGAGATGTTACTTTTTAATTTTTTACTGGTTCAGTATATTGTAGCTTTTCCTGTGTTGCATTATTTCTACAATTACATTCTATACAGCCATAGACAAACTGTGACAACACATATTTCAAATTCCTATAGGAAAACTATGTATAGCATGCATATCAGAGAATCAGAGTTGGCATGATGGTATGAAAATTATTAGTAAATATTAGCATATTTCCATCTTAAACATGTATCTATCCAATTTCTTGAAGTGTAAATAAATTTTTATTTTATGTGTAAAATAAAATAAAATTTAAGATAAAAGATTTAGACATTAAGAAATTGGATCCCTCTCTGTGCTTGTTACTTGTTAGATCCGGGTTTAAGATGGATTTATGTTAGTTTTAATTTTTTGATTTTATGGGTCAACATTATTCTTTTGTGGTGTGGGTTATAGTTGCCATATCAGCATTACCTTGTTACACTACATCTACCTCATACTGGGTTGTAAAGCACCTCATTACTCTTGGTGCAATTAGTCTATCCAAATTGCATTTAACTTTCTGTTAAAAGTCTCCATTTTTTTCATTTTTTTTTCTTTCAACTATCAATCATCACTTTTTCTTCCCTTTTTCTTATCCTTTGTATCAGACCTACAAAAGTGTATCATATCTAGATGGACTACCAAAATTTCATCCACAATTACTTTGCTATAAATAGTGCCGTTACCAACCATTTCCGGCTTGGGTACACTCTTAATCTAGCTAATAATGGCATGCAAAGATAATTTTAAACTAAAGGTGGGAGCAGTTGTAACTTCAACTTCCCTATTGAGCCAACTAGAAAGTGCCTTAGCTAATATACCGGGTGCCTTGCGTTTAAGTGATCTATATGATATGAAATTATCCCTATATGAAATTTTCAATAGACAGTGCCTTAGTTCCTATATTAGTTTTGTTTCTCAGCTATCTTTTCTGTGTTGAAATAGTACTACTGGTTTAAGTTTTTTTATCCTTGCATGAAATCAAGGATGCCAAATATAGTATGCAAGTCTAATTGTGACAATGCAATTGAATTGGACCATACTAATTTTCAGGCATATTTCTATGCAACATTTTAATCCATATGGCTTACGCAGTGGCATGACATATAAAATATATTTTGTATGAATAGTTGAAAATGGAAGGATAGGTTTGTTTCGAATTGTGCCACAAAATAATTCCATTCCTTACAGTGAATAATAGCCCACACTGGATCCCTGCTATCATTTTTTTTCCCAAAGTGCTTCGTTAGTAAGATTAAATAGAAGCATTAGTGCTGTCTCTTGTTTCGTTAGTAAGATTAAAGAGAAGCATTAGAGCTGTCTTGTGTTGGTGAAATGGCTGTTGATGGGTGAACCAATAGAACATTTGGAATATTGTTGAGAACACTATAAATAGAACATTTGGAATATTGTTGAGAACACTATAAGTAGGGGTAGGAGATTGAATGGAACGTGGTGGCAATGTCCCCGACATTGCCATTGCCACATGCTATTGTGTTTTAGATTAAGTTAAAAAGCATAATAATTTATACATTATTTCAATATTATTAAATTTATCTTATGTTAAGGTATTTTAAACCCTAATAGACATACACACGATTGGGTTACTTGTTAAAACTTTTAACATTTAATCTGTAACTTATTATGGGTTAATTAATGGTAAAAAGTACTCTCTAGAAAAATAAATTATAAATTAAACAAATGAGATGTGTCATTTGTTATTAGTGTGGTACTTAGGTTCACGTAGGATCAAGAAGAGCCACTTGAAGGCCACATAGAGCATTGTTCAATATATTATGGTTACCTATCAACTTGGTATAAATTGTCACAACAAGAATGTGAACCAATTGGTCAAATATACCAACCCTAATTGGAGATGGAGATGGCAAGGAATCAACTTCAATATATGTGTTTCATCTTTGGTATGGTTCCATATCACGGCTTTGTAAGAAGTATAAGGTCATTTCATTGTCAACCATAGAGGTTGAATATCGAGGTGCAATTAACATTTGCAAAAAAGTAGTGTGGATTGGAAACCTTATGGGTGAACTTCAATTTACTTTTGAGAAGTCAATTAGTGTGTATTATGACAATCAAAATGCAACACAAGAAGTTTAAAACCTTATTACACATAGCAAAATGAAGCTTAAAACCTTATTATACATAGTAAAATGAAGCATATGGAAATTTATGCAAGTTATTTAATATAGTTGGTACAAGAGCCTAATTGTCTCTTATTTATTGCAAGACCTTTGATCATATTGTTGATATTTTTTTGAAGTCGTTGACAAAAGATAAATTTGTAAAACTTCATACAATGTTGGAGCTTAAAGAAACCACAATTAGGGTGTGCAAAATAATTCCACCTTTGTAATTTATAGTTAAATAAGTTTGATTGTAATGCTTAAATATATTTACATGAAACATTATTTTATGAATGTTTCAAACCACGTATTGGTTCATCATCGAGATATAATAATGTTAACCAAGATAACAAGTTGACTTGTGTAGTAATACTTCTTTTACTTACAAAGAAAAAAAAAGAGGGAATAATATCATGAATAATAAATATATATAATAAAATACAAGAGACTATATATATAGTGTGAGAGACGATAAAACATTATATCGTTTATCATACTAAAAAGGAAAAAGAAATATATATAATACTAGCAATTGCCCTCAAAAAGGTGCAATGACACGTTGATAAGTGTATTCTTCGATCGAATTATCGTCATATCAAAGTATGAGAACAAGATGCACATAAGACTACCTGATGATGCCACTATGGGCACTATGAGTTCTTGGTTATGCTCGTTGGGTCAACCAATGCACCTGCTACTTTACACTTATGCATGAATCATATTTTAGGAAAAATTGAGGAAATATTTGTTGGTGTTCTTCAATGACCTCCTTATATACAGGACAACATGGGAGGAACGTGTGAGGCACCTAGACAAGATTTTGAGAATTATGGAGGAGCAGTCCTTGTATGCCAAGGCCTCCAAATATGAATTCGACATTAGAGATATTTTATACTTGGTCCATGTGATCTGCGCATATGGTTTTCAAGTTCACCAAGAGAAGATCCATGCCATATTGGATTGGCCCACACCTAGATCACTTACAGAGCTGCATGGATTCTTTGGGATATGCCCTTATTACATGCATTTTGTAAAGCGATTTTCACTATTGGGGGAACCCTTAACTGATATCACAGAGAAAGGGGATTTCAAGTTAACTGAGGCTTCACAGAGAGTGTTCGACAAACGCAAAGAGGTAATGAGTACATGTCTTGTGTTGGCACTACCAGATTTCAGCCAACACTTTGTGTTGGAGTGTGATGCTTCGTGTATAGGTATAGGGGCAATTTTGATGTAGAATGGACATCCAACAAATTTCGAAATCAGGAAAATCAGGGATCCGAAGAGGCTCTATTCCATTTATGACAAAGAGAGGCTCACCTTCATGCATGTATTAGCGAAGTTCAGACAGTACCTGGTAGGAAGCAAGTTTGTGGTTAGAAAAGACCACAACAACTTGAGATACTTCTTGGAACAAAAGGACCTGAATGAAAGACAACAAAAGTGGGTAAGCTGGATATATGCCTATGACTTTGATATTAAGTATGTAAAGGGAAACAAGAATGTTGTTGTTGATGCCCTTTCCAAGAAGCTAGTCGCATGCTCACTGATGGAGATTTCAATTGATTGGAAATCTCACCTCTTCGTGGAATATTCCAAGAACAAATTTGCTTGTGAACTAATGGATGTGAACATCTAGGATGAAAGGTACAGAGTGGCAGATGACATCATCTTTTACAAAGATAGGATATACTTGGTGTCGGAATCCAAGCTTAAGGAGAATATTTTGAGGGCCACACACTATGCACCATTAGCATGGCACCAAAGGTACTTCAAGACCTACCGTTAGATCAGGGAGAGGTTATCTTGGAAGGGCCTCAAGGATGATGTATTGAGGCATCTGAGAGAGTGCATGGTTTGTTAGCAAAATAAGATAGAGAAGACCCATTCGGCAGGACTATTATAGCCATTTCCCATACCGGAACAAAGGTGGGAGAGTATCTCAATGGACTTCATCATAAGATTATAGAAGGTGCAAGGTTGAGAATAATTGATAGAACTATTAAATAAGGTGCATTTATATTATATAAGGTTGATTAAATAAGGTGCATTTATATTATATAAGGTTGATTAAATAAGGTGCATTTATATTATTCTTATGGAAAAGGACATAAGAATAATAGACTATAACTATAGATACTATCAATGTTGGAGAAGGACATAAGAGTCAAAATTTGAAGTAGAGATTACAAGACAACACAATAATGTAGAGAGGGACTTTGGATTGCAATTGGTCGGATTCTTGAAAGACATAGATAATGTTAGAATACAAGTAGCTAGTTGTGATGGTAGTTTATAGATTGATGTCTTGATTGATTGGATTTGTGAAGTCTTAGGGAACTTTGATTTTGAAAATCCACATATAATCAAGTTTGTTGTTGGGAAATTGAATGGACATTTTGCATTTTGGTGGGATTAGAGTCAAAAAATGAAATTGAGAAAACACAAAAAATATTAGAACTTGGAAGAAAATGGTAAGCGAGATAAAGGATAAGTTCTTATCTATAGACTATCAATAAAATTTGTTAGACAAGTCCAGGGTTTGACACAAAAATATACGAATGTCAGAGAATATAATGAAAAATTATATAGATCGGGAATTCTATGGATAAGCTCGAAGATCTAAGAGACATAGCAAGGTATGTAAATGATTAAAAATTTATGATTCAAGATGATCTTAGCACTCAATGCTTCATTTTGTAGAGCATCATTTCAAGTTGTTGTGAAGGTTGAAGAGAAATTAAATAGAAGGCAACATAATGTTAGAGGCAAAGGAAGATCAAACAATGGAAGAGGTTAGAGAAATGCAAGAAATGAGGAGGAAGCAAAGGAACAACAATAATTTTAGAGGAGGTATGAATGCTTGCAGTGATAGAGGAGGAGCATATATCATCACATGTTATTAGTGAGGTAGGAAAGGGCACAAGAATATTGAATGTCCAAAAAACAGAATCCTCGTAGTAGGAATTAGGCAAAGACACATGTAGTTCAAGAAGAGGCATCAATTGTTGGTGATAATATTTCAGAGATTTATCAAGAGCAAGGAGAAAATATTATGTTCAAAGAGTATTACTGAAGCAAGAGAGGAAGATTGTTGAAGAAACTAAGCAAAGGAAAAATATATTTATGACCAAATGCAATATCCAAGGTGAGTGTTGCAATTTGATTAGTGGTTATGGAAGCACTAAAAATTTAGTCAATAAAAGATAGAGAAATTGAAGTGAAATGTACCTTATCCTAGTTCTTATAAGGCGTCATGGTTACAAAAGGATGGTCAAAATATTTTTTTTAAACAATCTCTACTGGATTTTCAATTAGGATATCATAAAGACCAAGTTCTTTGTGATGTTGCTATGAATTTTTCTTGTGTATTTTTTGGTAGACCTTAGATGTATGACAATTAACTATATTTTGATGGTCTGAAAAATATTTGATGATAGAAGTTTCAAGTTACTTTCGATGCCAAATAAAATCGCAAACAGAGACTTTGTGATGTGTTTTATTAGGAATCTTTAAAAGGAAAGAAAATTTGTTATGCACACTTTCTTATAGCAACATAGCTTCCTTTGATAATTTCCTGGCATGTGAGTTATACTCGCTACAAACATTAGTAATGGAGATTTATTCAAAAGATTCTCTCGCATCTAGGATGAGTTTCACGATTGATTCCAACCCTAGATTTTCAACTTGGCATTCCAACACATGTAGTTTTTTTATACCCATTTCCTTTGCAACTTTCAAGAGGATCCATAAAGTGTAGAACTCTCCTCAGGTATTTGTGCATGCCCCTACTGCATCTCTGAGACTAAATTATTGTGCCTAAGTTAGGAATAACATTGCTCCTAACCCACAAATGCAAGGTGCCCCTTGGCAAGCTCCATCAAAATATCCCCATGGGATCTCATCATCAATGCTAGCTGTCACCATAATTCTAATACCCACCACCTCTGGAACCCTTTTGTGTTCTTGTATGAGTAGTTGAATTTTATGTGAAACTTGATTATGTGATAAATCCATAGATCGAAAGAGCATATGATTTATGGACCACCACACATAGTACAAGAATAATCCTGGTATTGCCTTATAATATTCAATCACTCTATATGTTAGCCATTCAAGTAGGCAATCTTCTAGAGTAGGTCTTTCTCATCTGGCATTTTTTCTCCAAGGAAAAAATCACATTTTCTAATCATTGAAAATAAAATACATTATTTAAGTGCTCTAAGCACAAATAAAAAACTTAGCTAAGATAGCTCCTCATAAGTTCCAACAACTATCAAAGTTTGACAAAAACATTCAAGTTTAGTTATCCACAAGGATCCCACAACATTCATCCTTAAGCCAACATAAAAAATAAATAAAAAACCATATATAGGGGTTATTGTGGAGGAGATTAGACTCCCCCTATTGAATTCCTCTAAGCAAAATGACCCCAAGATCATCATCAAAAATGGTTTTGATAGCTGATCAACAATTATGTTATGCTCCCTATACATGTGTTGAAAAAGAGATCCCCTGCAAAGTGTTGTTAATGTCCTTAAAGTGATATTCCATCTGTAAAATATCAATGTTGACAATCTGACTTGTCCCTCTCATCCAATTGATGACAAAAGAAGAATCCCCATAGATTTGCAACTCTATAATTCCCACCTATGCATATCTTTTGAACAAGTAAAATAAAGCAACAAGTTCTACCCGATTATTAGTCCCTTGACCCAAAGCATCTTTCTCAAGGAAGAAATGATCCTTTGAAATATATAATGCAAAACCAAACCCACAGACAAGTTGATTGCCTTGGAAAGCCTCATAAAAAAAGGACCAAGTCTTCTCTTTGTTAATAATATAGGGTTGAACAATACGATCCTTTGTCTTACCTCATTGACTCATTTTTTTAATCTCACCGTCATCTCGTGAGACCAGATGAAGCAAAGGAAGGAGCATCCTATCCATTACTTCACCTATCATACTTCGAATATTCAAATCCAAAAGAAGCACAACGCTAAGGGGGTTCCCCACTAGTGGAAATTATAGTGTATCGGCCTTTGCCTCATTAATCATGCTAAAGTTTTACCATTTGAATCTATGGACATATCCATGGATACGCATATGTACGAGGTGGTGGATCTTGAACTACTTCAAGAGATGCTACTGACCATGGCTCTAGAACAAGCTATCAAACTGGGTCCTTTATTAATTGCAACCAACCATGTTATTACCCTTACGTAAGGGGACTAAATCCAAAGTCTTATTTTTCATTATAACAACATATTTGGTATCCATAGCATCCTTCCATTCGGGAGGTTTTTTTTCCCGATTTAAAGTAGTAAGATCAACATTATCCTTGGAAAAAAGAGTCTGTGAAATAAGGGGCCTCTATGGGTGTTTGATTTCTCCTTCAGAGGAAAGGTGTGTAATAGTGTCCTGTAGAGTAGATGTAGCCCACTTAGTCATTGGTCATGACCTAGTCGGTGGGGAAGAAAAAATATAGTTTTGTAGTAAAACTGTGATAAGGTAGCTCGAATGATAAGAGATCAGAGGGAGCCACCTGAGTAGAAGAGACTTCAGTGTTAGTAATACCAAGCAATTCATCAATACAGGCCTCATCATGGATTGTTCATCAAGTCACTATAGAGGATGTGCTAGGAGAAGCACCCAACAGAGGAGGATCATTGGGTCTTGAAAGTGGAAGATCCATTGATATAATTAGAGGTGAGTCATCTACAATAAGAGTGGGATAAGATCCTATCAGGCCATGGGAAATAACCTTCTCAAAGGCAACATCCCTCCTTTTCAATCACCTTATTAGTGGAAGGGTCATACAAGTGTTATTCCTTAGAAGTTTCAATGTAGCCCACTGGAATGAAGCATTGGCTTGTATGTTGTAACTTGTTGTGTTGCTTTTGTTTGGGAATATGGGCCCATGCCATGGATCCAAAGATTTGAAAATGCAAAACAAAGGATTTGTAACCATACGATTTATAAAAATGAGTCACATGCCAAACATCTTAAGTGGTAGTTTGATCAATGATATGAGTTGCACAAAAGATTGCTTATCCCTAGAAGTTAAGCTCCATATGATGGAATGCAACATCAAATGAGCCATTTCCATGATGGTTTTACTTCCTTAATGCGCCACTTCATCTTGATGAGGGATTGGCTTCTACCCAATAATGCCACAAGAGGTGTGAAATGAATGAAAGTCATCGCCAATGTATCTATCTCCATGATCAATCTTGATAGATATGATTGTTGTGATTTTCTACCAAGAATTTCAATTCCTTTAATGTATCAAGGGCTTCCTCCTTGGATTGAATAGTATATATCCAAAGAACACATATTTCCTGCAATATCCCGATTTTGACCCCATTGCATTAAAATGTAAATGATGTAAATATGCTGGTGTGAATTCCTAGTGCGGAGCTCAAGGCCAAGGCCCGACTAGTGAATGGATAGACATGTATGATGTTTGGACTGTTTGGTTGGTTTTTATGCCAATTTAGAGTATATGTAAATACTATGTGCATAAATAAAAAATGGTCCAACAATGGCTGTGTAAGGAGCACCAAAGGGGCTATGATTCCACCGAAGGGGAAGAGGAAGGGGGCTTATGGGAAACCCAATCCTATGTTGCCATGTGTCAACCTTAGAACTCACACCCAAAAATCTGTCATGTGATGGGAATAAGCCAATTATCTCTTTTTGACCATTTTCCAATCATTTATTGCACATGTTAGGTTGGTGGGAAAAGTCACTTCATGTAGTTATTGAGCATGGGGATTGTGACATCCATGTCAGTTGTCTTTTCACCCTCACCTCGCATCCTTGGAGTCAACACTCTTTTGTTCATTATTCCATTCCATTGTCATTCTCTCGGGGCATGCTACCGCACTACGTAGAGTTACCATTGTTGTTCATGTCCATTGTTGGACTGTACGTTAAACCCAGAAATTTGAATTAGAGGACAGGGATGCTTTTTTGGAAGGAAAACTCATTGGTTGTACGTGAGCAGAGAGGTTGGGAAACCTAGGAACCTTACCCATAGAGTTCTGCTGCTCGTAGGTGCTTGAGAAGTCACTAGCCAAGGCTGGAAGGCCCGAGTGAGACCCCTGAAGATCTCTATATGAGCATTTGACTCAGCACAGAGAGTAGAACGGGTTGTGGGATGAGAGATAGAAGCTTGTAGGTGTTTCCTTCACCCTGGTGGACTAATAGCCCAGGTTGGGGGTGAACTTGGGAGCTGAAATAGTACAGGTTGGACAAGTTCTATGGTTGGGTGTAAAAACGCTCTTACACAACCAGTTGCTTGGATCTGCGTTGGATAAAGATAAGTAATCTTATGCATTTGATTCTTATGCATTTTTATTTCATGCATGTATGTTGTTATTGTGTAATTGAATGGTAGATGTGTGTGGATGGATCTTTATTTCCGTTGTGCATGGTTATTTCATTTCTGCACACATTCTGTTATTGTAAAAAAAAAAATGAATTATGCATTTGGGGCGAATTTTATTCGAGCCCAGGTTAGCTAGCGTCCCATCCCGATGGTCGGATTGGGCCAGGGGGGACGTTACATTTCCTATAATAATGAAAAAGAGACATCACTTGAGTAGAAAGCTGGAAGATAGGGGGCGAAATTCTCTTGAAAAGTGTTTGATTACAGGCTAGGAAAATAACCCAACTCACCAAATATGGAAGTACCCTAAAAGGTTTAAAACCTAGTTGGACATAAAACTTTGCTAATCACTCCACGACCGAATCTCTATACTAGAGGTGCGGGGTTTTTTCTTATGTCTCAATTTCTTTCCACAGTTGTTGAGTGAAACAACATGTAACAAAAACATGAACATTCATTTCCTCGATAACTCTACACAACATGCACATTCCAGGACCATGTTTATTTTGTTTGCAAGCAATCCTATGCATTCAGGCCAATAGCATGTGGCAATGGCAATGTCGGGGACATTGCCACTATGTGCATGGACTAGGGGTGAGTAGGGGTAGGAGATTTGATGAGGAGAACACTATAGGTTCATATTTTTAAATTATGAAATGTTTTGTATAAGAAGTTAAGTGGACATGTCCATTAAGAAGTTGACTGAATTAACATATCATGAAATTGAAGTTAAATTGAGAGTAAAGTATCACCAAAAGATGGAAATGGTTTTGTACTTGAGTTAAAAGTGTGCAGGGTGCATGTTCGGTGGTACTTGACACTTTAACAATATTTTTGGTCCTTATGAAACTTAATCATAGGCAAGTTTGATTTCCTCAGGTGCTAGAAACACAAGGTATCCCTCTTATGCGCAAAGAAGGGATGTTGCATCAAGTGTGGAATGAACAACTAGGTAGGTACGAGAGTGGCAGGTGTACTTGTATTCTAGTTTGATGTGGATCGAAGAGGTTGAGTCTTCGATTGCAAAGGGGGGAATGTGATATGGGTTGATATCAATGTTTGAGACCTAGGTTGATGAACCATATATGTGAAGAGAATTCCTATAGAATTGGCGGTTACAACAGTTGAGGACCCATACAATCCGGTAGATGGATTCTTCTTTATATGGACATCAATGGCAGGTTTGGATGCAAGTACAAAAGGAGCATGGCAGAAAATGAACAAGCAGACGAGAAAGATAATGAGAATGGAAAAGCGAGAGGATGAAGCAATGGATGGTGATGGTGTAGTCACCATGAAGGCACATAAAAAAAATAAAAAAAAATAATGGAGCAATTTGCATGTAAAAGGGCATATGGCTATAAGACATGGTAAGGCATGCATACCCCTGGTAACTCATTGGTAAATTTGGGAGAAAGATCTAGGTGATAGGGTGGTGTATGTGAGATTCCTCGGTTAAAACTTTGAGGGTGGTTGGTGATTACTCCAAGTCAAGTTTAAAGGGGGGATTGTTAGGGTTAACCTTGACTCGGGAATGAGTCAAAGGTTGTTAGGTCTGGCACATGTTTTTGGGCACATTGTTTCTTGTGGCCCATGATATTGGACCAAGGTATTGCATGTAATGAAGCCTATAAAAGGTTTGCGGAGGCTCCATTGTAAAGTGGCTTGGAGGTGAGCAAGTGAGCTCACTTGGCTAGTTTTTCCCATGTAATGAAGATCTTCATTGGGTGTTGGTTTTCCCCGCATGGGGTTTCCATGGTAAATTATGTGTCTATCTTAAATGGTTGTTTATTGTGTTTTATTCTAGCTGGTTATTTATTATTTATGCTCGCTTGAAATCTAATATGCCAAGCCTTGTAACATCATCATTTATTTTTACCATCAAATCGAGTCTTTCCAAGGAGTGGTATGTATAATGCAATTTCTAATTAGTATACTTACTCCACCAATCCAACAAATTATCATCTAGATGTTGCATAACACATGCCATTTTCTTTGTGTTGGTCATTGCTAGGTGGGCCTAGAAATAGATCTCTAAGCTTTTGATCCATGAATATACTATTTCCCCATCCATAGTTCTAATGGATCGAGGGAGAGAGATCCAAGCATCTAGTTGGAGCTTTAGGTGAGACTGTTCTTTGGTGATCAACTCAAGTAATGTTTGCTCTTGATTTTCTTGGGTTTCATCTATGTGTTTTTGGACCTATTGGGTGAGGCACAAGTGTTCCATGAAGCAGGAGATCAATGTTGTCTACCATGCCAGGTGGATAATGGTGCTACTAGTGCACAATAAATAAACTACCGAATTTTGAAAATGGTGTGCTATTGGTGCATAAAAGGATCTAGGAGGTGATGGTGGTTCCTCTTGCTAGATCAATCTAGGAGGGAGTGAGGGATTCTCAAGCTACATTGTTGAGAGCATGGAGGTCTAAAGGGTCGCGGAAGCTTGCAAAAATCCTAATGACATTTAAATAAATCATAAATATTTTCTAAATATGATTATGGTTATTCAAATTAGAAACCATTGCATGCAAAGGTTTTCATTAATTTATCGTGGACTTTTATTAATTTCGCATATTAAAAAAAAAATGAGTTTTTGCTTTCCCACGAGCCAAAGCATTATAGTGTTTGCATGGAACTAATTTGGAAAGCTTGCTAAATATATCTAGCAGTTCTTGTACCTTCTCACCCTCTTTTTTTCATAAGAAAAAATGTATACTTAAATTATAAAGTATATGTACAATAGTCGGAAAAACACAGCTGCACTCATCAACAAAACAAAATCTCAAACCAAACATGACAAACCAATACAAAACACTACCAAACAAAGCACCAAGAAACTGAGAACAACATCTGATGACCACCCAAAATGGATTGTACCTTCTTGTACCTTCTCACCCTCAAAGCCTTTGTAAATCTAGAGCACTTTTTGTACTTTATTGGCCCATTAAGTCCTTGTTAAATATATCTAGCAATGATTGTACTTTCTCACCTTTCCTTAAAGTCTTTGTGCCTTCTTGCCTTTCCATAAAGTCTTTTAAAGCTCCAAAAATTATTTACTTTCTTAACCTTCCTCAAAGTCTTTGTACATAATTGACTTTAAAAACTTTTAGAAGGAATACTAGTGTCGTTGAAAAGCTCAAGCAATTTTTCTACATTCTCTAATATAGACTTTGAGGGTGCATCGGCAAGATGCATTGCTAACAACTCAAAGGATGACATGACACAACTCAAGAATTCTTAACCACCAATAATGAAGAAAAATCACCATTATGTTGTGAATATTAATCATTGTCTGTTATTTAGTTGTAAATATATGTTGATTTACTTCACAATAGACTTAGTTAGACTTTATCTCTCTTGTAACTATATATAAATATTATATGATAAAAACATAAAGTGTATAATTTTATTATATAGTTAGGCAATTCCTAAGCATTCCTTTGATCGATCTCTTTGCATTTTGCATTCACTCACTAATATGTGAAATATTATGCCCTTTTGCCCATACCATTGGTATCGGAGCATCAAACTTGACTTAGTATTTTTTGTGGTTTTTTGGATTATGAATTGAAACTTCAGTCTTGGAAAAAACATAGTACTTTGTTTTTAGTATGATCTACGTAATGATAAAAAAAATTAGTGTGATCTACCCAATGATAAAATAGAAATCATAGTTCAATTTTATTTAATGTTGGATAATAGGAATACAGATTATAGTTTAATAGTTAATAATGGAAATAGAAATAAAGGGATAATTTTGTTTATTAATTGATCATTTTAGATTTTATTTAAAATTTTAAAATAAAAATAAAAATAATAAATTTATTTGGTTATTATTTTACATGAATTAATAATAAAAGATAAATTGGATTTTAATTATTAGTTGATAATATAAATAGAAATGCAAGTTTGATTTTCAATAATGTTTAAAAAAAAAATAATGACAAGGGAACTATCTGTTCACATGTGAATAAGAAAAGAAGTTATTTGAGAAGTTGAAAATGTGAATACAATTGTTAGGTTATATTTTCCATTAACCAAATTAAAAATGAAATGTCTAACCACCTTGTTGTGACCTTGCTATTGTTAAGTATAATTTATCTTTTTGTGTTAATAGATTAATAAGTAAGAAATACCGTTTAGTTAATAAATTTTCATTATCCAAATTAATGTAGAATATATTACACTTATTTATATAGACAATTACTCAAAGTAATTAATAAGTTATTATCAATCTATTTAATTTGGTGGAAGAAGAAATTGATTTATTAATTAGAAAAATCACCATACTTTATGTTTAATAATCAAATTCAGTAGTTGATACCAAAAATAAAATAAAAATAAACCATTCATAGTAAGTAGAAAACTCAATAAATTTCCATTTCATGATGATGTGTATAATATTGATTTGTCAATAAAGTAATTGTATAAATAATTACACACACAAATGAGTAAAATGATTTTTAATAAAATAGTTGAGGAGAATTAGCTAGAACTTTACATGTTAGAGATGGTTCAAAATTCTCTAATTGTTGTAGAGATACATCACAAAAAATTTCCTCCTTATACATCCTTAAGATTGCAATTATAAACTTCACAAAACACTAACTATTGTATATCCAAATATAGTGCCCTAATAACTTAATACAAGTTAAAAACATGAAAACATAAATTTAGGAAAAAACATGGCCTTTGTGGCCTTCTTTCGGATGTTATTCATCTTTGCCAGTGTCCTTAGAGTTTGATATTTCCATGACATCATTAGCTCTTGTATAGTGTCCTCTTCCATGAGCTTAGATCCCATAGAGTGAGCTTTTTGAGACTGAACATCTTGAGATAGACCAAAGATAATATTGAAGTGCATCTTAGTGTCACTAATAAGGTTAGTAATTTTCTCCCCCCGCTCCTTCACTTTGTTTTCAATAGCCTCCTGCCTAGCATCCTAGTGAGCAATATGATTGTTAATACCTTCCACAGAACCCCTCAAACGATCCATTTGTGAGTCTAGGTTCCTCATCGTACTCTTTATCTCCTTAATGTCATTATGCCCACCCCCCCACCTGTGCCCTAGTTCGAGGGGCTAGCCATACCAGAAAGCAAAGAAACTCGAGGTAGAAATGTGTTCCCCACCCAGGGTATGAAATACTCACCCTACACAGAGGCAAGCCACAACTATTGAAACTCAACAAAGAATAAATAGAGACCCCCACAATCAACAATAAGAGCAAAACCTTTGCACCTTTCTTTCCCAATGAGACAAAGATGAGGTGGCTTTCCTTACCTCTTTGTTCCACCTAGGGAGGAAAATCCAAGCCTGCACACATAGAGCCAGTGTTGTTCCATCACATATGCATCCCAAGATTTCCTCCATCCGTGGAAACGCCTACCAAAGATATCCCATCATCACTGGAGAGAAAATGCAAGAGGGCCCTAAAGGAACCATAGTTCAAGAAAGGAAACACGTGAAGGAGGGAGCCACGAGAATGGGGGAGTGCTATGGCTCCCTTGCTTGCCATAAAACTGAGTGATGGCTCGCGCTCTTGTTGTATGCCATGCCATCGGTTCCCTTGGTCATTAACTTGTGGTTTGATATATGGTATCTACCACCCTCCAACACACACACACACACACACACGCGCGTGCGCGCGCATGTGCACACACACTAGAGGGACCACCAACAAGTGCCAACTATCAAGTTGACTCCCATTTTGAATAAAAATATACTTGTCCAACCTTGTCGCTTCATTGACCATTTGATCGACAAGAGTATTGTTGTGTCTTCCAACATGTAGTCATGTACTTGGTTAGTATGCCAATTGATCCTTTCAAAGGTTATTGATAGAGTTGTGCCCTCTTTAACAATTTTCTTCTTTACTTGCTTGATAACTAAGAGAGAATAGCCTAGAATGAGAAGTTTTTAGATCTTTAAACTGTGTACAATCTCAAATCCCATGTACAATGCGTAAAATTCAACTTGATTGTTAGTCGCCCTCTCAATGCCCATGAGAAGGTCAATACTATTTTTCCATCAAAGTCCAAAAACACTCACCTACACTTACCACCTTAAATAAAATAATAATCATAGTTAACTATTTATAAATAAATAATTTAAAGCTTACCTTAATAACATTAATAATTGACTTGCATTCTAAAAACTAAACTTACATCAACTATTACATTTTTTTTTGAATGTCATAACAATAAACTTATGAACATTGTTACTAGCCTGTATGAATGGTAAAAGCTATGGTAAACAAACTTAATAATATTCCATGTATTTTGTAACTTGAGTGAAGAGTAAAAGCTTAACTCTCCATGGATATAATGTTAATAATTGATACATGAATATAAAACTTGTAATGCAAATCCTTCAAAGTTTGATATCGAAATCAGGATAATCACTCACTTAACAAATCAATAAGCAAAATTGTTTTTTTTTAAATAGTTATTAAATTATAATAACAAAGTTTATAATTTGTTATAAAGTGAAAATCAATAAGCAAAATAGAAAACAATTTGTAAAATAATTTAGATTATTAAATTATAATAAATATTAAATCAATTAATATAGGCAAAGTTTATTGTCAATTGAGTGTAGATCGGGTAGTTGGGAGGAATGTTGTTATCCTCCCCACCGGGGTTCAAATCTAGCTTTGTGACACTTGCTCCTTGGGAGCCGTCTTTGATTATGTAATGATTGTAACTCTAAAATACCTTGATTCTTTGGAATATCAGGTATTGGCATTTTCCAAGTGGATGTAGTCCTCTAACAAACGGTGAACCATCATTTAAAATAAAAATAAAAATTTATAATCTGTTATAAAATGATTTTAGGCAATGGCAAATTGACTTAGAGTGGAAATGATTTTTTTTAAATTAGAAAGTATGTTGATGTTATACTCACCATTGGAGTTCAAATCTTACTATGTGACATACTATGTAACGTGTTATGTAATCGATATATAACTAAGAATTTTTTGATTCTTGTGAATATCAGAAATCTATGTGACATACTATGTAACATGTTATATAATGGATATATAAATGAGGATTTTTTTATTCTAGTGAATATCAGAAATCAGGTGAAAAAACAATTAAAAGTAAATTATTTGCATGATAGAATGAAGAAGACGGAGGATACAAGCTTGCCCAAATTGTTGATTTTAGAAGTGTTTATTACTTAGTTCAGTAGAAGAGTTGAGTTAGTATGCAATAGAGCTTGTAATCACTGCTTGGGATTTTCAATTTGGAAGGTCCCCAACTCCCTATTATCCACTAAATTGCACTTAGTGGATTCCGAGTGAACCGTCGAAGACTTGAACAATCCAATTTTTCATCATCAGTGTTTTGTGATCCTTCTGGCCAAATTTTGGCCCATTTGTAAAATTTGCATGTCCAGACCCCCTTGGGGGAATTGTAATGAGTTGGTCTAAGCATGGTCTTTTTTTAACAGGTTTGGCTTACTTTAGGTTTATCTGTCAAAGGGATACTCATAAGTTTTTTTTCCTTAGGAATTATGCGTTGCGCTTCAGTGACATATAATTCCTGAGTTTTTCACTCACACCTCCAAATCTGGAGTATTTACCTGGTTGGTCAAACCTTGGGAGGTTATTAAACCCTAAGTGTCTATGTATTTTTACATGCTAGCTATCAATAATGAGTTATATGGACATGCACTAGGTCCCTTAGGAGTTTGAGTTAGTTCTGACAAAAATCATTTTTCCCGTAAACTTAGGCTATTTTTAATAATCTAAATGAGAAATTTCATATTGTAATAAAAGCATGTCCTGGAGGCAGATTTGGGCATGGGGATGCTCGTTTTCACACTCAGAGTGTCCTCTTTTCCCTAGGACCCACTCTTCCTATGTTTAGGGTGATTAAATTATTACTTAAAGCATTTTTGCTAAAAAGAGTGACAAAATGTAAAAAAATGCTAAAATGACACAAAATACACAAAAGGGACAAGTGAGAAAACCAAGGAAACATATTTAAAACATGTTGAATGAGGTGGATTTTCATCATAAGTGAGGGGCGACTTAGTTAAGTGGATAAAGCACATGTGTTTAAAAGTCACATCTTATGTTGGCGAGTATATCTTATGAGAGGTGATGCGCCCACCATCTCATGAAAGCGATTGGGTCATGTGTCAAGTGGAAAGACGTGTTGGCATTTGAATTAAGAAACCAAAGGCGAGTTCATTAAGATTCTTAGTGAGTTGTTGGATGGTAAATCTCTTGGATAACAAATTGATCTCTTTAAGGGATGCGACATCCCTCTCACATGGGTGACTTATGGTATGCGGCAGTCCATAAATGGATGGTGGTAAAACCAATAAGGAGGTCTCCTAACTCATGAGAGGTGGTGCACCCTCCTTTGAATTGAGATCTAAACCATATTAATAATGTGGATTTTCAATCCCTCATTCAATGGAACTCGCCCCTCTTTGTGGTTGCTCCCCTCCTCATTCTCCATTTGTTATTTAAGTAACAGATTTAGCTCTCTTTTGCTCATGATCAAAGAGAGGACCAAAGGACTGATGAAGTATGTAATAGTTCTATTGTAATATTTTATGGAATAAAAAGGATTTCGAGGAAAATCTCTTGTGTCGGGCATCAATGTGTTTGGATGAGCATTCAAGTTTTTATGAGGTAACATGTATTGCTTTAGTTTCTTGCATCTTGTGGTTGAATGTTGGTCTTTGAAATGGAGCTATCTCTAGGTAGGTAGGAGCATATCTAGTTTGATTATGCTCTTTGTTAGTTTACTTTAGATCTCTTAGATGAGCATGTGCATTCTAGTTTGATATCCATGCTTTCTATGTTTCCATTGTAGGCGGAACCAATATTTGCTTTAACCATTTGTATGCAATGGTTTATGAGTTGATGTAGGTACTTAGCTCGAATGGTTGGTTGATCTAGCTTGACTCCTCCAATTTCGAGCTTTTATGAAGTGCATAGTCCCTCCGCTTTCCACTTGCAGACTCCACAACTCAAATTTTACCAAGCTTCTAACTTTTCTTTCATCTCTCTCTTTCCTTCATTTTAAATTAAAACTCTTTTGGTTACAGTTACCAACATGCTCAAGTAAATTAGTTTGCTTTTTTAAAAAGAAAATTTAAAGGCTGATTTATTTAAGTATGTTATTAGATCTAGGATTTTAAAGCCTTATTTTGAGTAGATCTAGCTTGATTAAGTACTTAAACCTATTGTTTATCCTTTTAGTACTTAATATTTTATGCTTCTAACACTTTATTTGGCACATTTGGTGCATTTCAGGTGGTTTGTTTCTCACTTTTAACGCCATAACAAGAGGAGGTGCTGCTGAAAAATTGAAAATCTAAAGCCATCCAAGGCTTCCCGGAGCATATACTTCCATATTGTACCATTTTGAAACTTGTAAGGCCTTTGGATCCAGATCTATAAGGACCAAAGACATCCACCTTCATTTTGTAAAGTAATTAATAAAGGCAAACATACTACTCAGTGCCTACCCCCATCTCCACAGGGGGGATCCACGTCTTTTGTGGTTTGGCAAATTTTGTTATTTGCTTTTGTTTTAGATTAGTTTTCATTATGAAATCTTTAAAATTAACATTTACATGCACACAATCCGCCCCAATAGGGTTGTATAGTTAGTTTTATTTTTACTGCTACAATCTTGCTTTTACAATTTTGTACATCATTAACAAATAAAATTTGCACCCTTGCTTTCCTGAAGTACTGCACCAGTCATTGGTGTGTGGAAAAGAGACTCTTGGGTTTAGAATAGTTAATTAACTCACCCAAAACACTTAATAAAATTTACCAAGGCTTGAAGTTCCGAGTATGCTCTTGACCGCTGCAGCTTAGTCTGATCAGTTGGTGAATCAGAAAGGGGCTTGAGTGACTAGTTTAATAGGGAAATCCAACGAAAACTTGAGCACTAGAACTCGGAAGGTCACATGAAACTAACTACAGAGTCAGTGGGCTAATTTAAGCAGGTTATACCTCGCCTAGTTGGACCCTTGGTTTAGTTGTCACTACACTCAGTTCGAAGGCCTAAGTTGAAATTGGGTCAAACCAAGAACTAACCCATTCCTTAATTCACACATCTAATAAAATCAATTAAAACTAACCAACAAGACTTGCAACACTTTCACGACACAACAACACTCTAATAATCCAATAATCTCATGTGACTCCATTTGGCACTGGTCTAATCTGCAAACAATCGAACATTTTAAGTAAATCATGTGTTAGATGGATGTATCTCTATTCATGTTGTTGTTTTAATTCAAATTGTAGTCTTTGGTTTAGTATTAATTCACCTTCAAACTCCTAGATTAATTGATTCGAGTTGTGTTCAGGAAGCACGAGGGGGACAACAGTTCGACTGAATGAGTCGGCTCTGCTATGGCAGAAGCTTAATAAACAGAATGAGCAAAAGTAGGATTACACAACACAGATAACACAATATGCGCAGACAATATACAGGAATGCGAACTGTTCTTCTATTATTTTCAAACAGATCAAAACTGATGTATGTTACAATATTATACATGCTTATATAGAATTTTGAGACACTTGAGTGCCTTCCCGTTACATTCAGTTACAAAGAAGAAGTTAGAACGGTTTCCACAGTTCAACCGTTACAGTCGACTGGAAGAGAGAAAGACAGTCTATCGAAGTTCGATAGTCGTTGGTCGCATGTCGACGCTGCTTGTCGATGTCGCAAACATGTCGAAGGTGCGTAATGTGTTGCAGTATGTCTAAGTCGAGACTCGTCGAAGTTGTGTCGAAATCGGAACTTGTTGAAGTTGTCGAAGTCATGTTGAGTCGAAACTTGTTGAAGTTGTATCGACGTCGATAACTTGCCAACTATGATGCGGATTAGACCTCCTTCCTTAAGAAACAATGGTCTCCATTGTTTGCTCACGAAGGTGAGGAAACTTGTCGGCCACTTCAGTAACATAGTACCACTTTCCTTGAGATGGGAGTTGGCCATCCTTGGAAACCTGAAACAAGGGAATTGTGTTAGTCCTTGTAAGGCGTACTCGTCGTCCCATAATGGTGTTGCAAGGAAGAGGCTCCTGAACATCTGGATGGATGTCTTCGGGTTCTGTTATTGATAAGTCGTTCTGTTCCAACAAGGGTGCATGGTATGGTCGAAGTAGATCCACATTGAAGGATGGATGTAGACCCAGGCATGCAGGAATGTCGAGCTGGAAAGTGTTTTCTCCAATCTGTCGAAGAATATTGTACGAAACATATCGCAAAGGCTTGAGCTTTTTGAAAGGACCAGTAAAGCGCTCCTTCTTGAGATGTAACCAGATCTTATCCCCAATTTGGAATGAATGAGGAATACGATGCTTGTCGTGTCAGGCCTTAGCTTTCTCGTTTGCTCTGTGCAACATATCATGTGCTTGCTTATGAATGTTGCATATCTGTTCTCGAAACTTGACTGCTTTGTCAACTTCTCGCTGGCTGTAGTCGGTGTCGCTCGGCTGTGTCGATGAGATGATCAAGTCGATAGGCGCTGAGGGTTGAAATCCGTAACAGATCTCAAATGGACTATTTCCTGTAGAGCTGTGCTGAGCACGATTGTTGCTGTGTTGGATGTATGGAAGACTTTCATCCCATGTGTGTCGATGCTGGTGATTGTACATGCGAAGTAGTTGTACTACCAAGCGATTCACAACTTCCGTCTATCCGTCGGTCTGAGGATGGAAAGCCGTCGACAATGAGAGTCGTGTGTCCAGCTATTTACAAAGGGTCTTCCAAAAGATGCTGACGAATCTGGCATCTCGGTCGGAAATGATGGTTGTGGGTAAGCCAAAGTGTTTCCAAACATGTGTAATGAAGAGCTGAGCGGTCTGCTGCGCTGTTGTGGTCTACTTGCATGGTATGAGAATGGCTGCAACGAATATAAAGTATAAATGTAATAATAATAATTAGTCTTAGGTTAAGGGGCGCGTCTCCTCATACATGGATGCCCACACCTTATATAAAGGTGGCCACCAATTGTAATTTTATCATATATCAATATATTATTATCATTTTATCTCAAATATGGAAGACGGATTCGCTTCTTAACTCCACAACCGGATACGGTTGCTGCATTTGGTATCAGAGCGGAACGCTCCTCCATCTAAGTTCGGATTCGGCTCACACTCAGAGCGGACTTGCTCCTCCATCAGGTGAGCTCGGACTCAACTCATTCCTCCATTCCGCTACATCACTCAGCTCTCCTCCGCCCATCCATCCCTCCACTCGTCCAACGCCTTCACTCCAACATCCGCTGCTGCTCCCATTTCCCTCATGACCCATCTCCTTCTCCGTCCCTCATCCCCCATTTCCCGACCTCCGTCCCTCCTTCACCAGCTTCCCTCCTTGCCACTCCTCCATGCTAGCATCTCCCCGCGTCCCCCATCTGTTGCAACCTCTCTTGCAACCCCACGACGTCTGCACAAATTATGCGTGTGTAGTCCTTCCGCCCTCCACCATTCCACACCACCTCTCCCTACACAGCCCTCCCTCTGTCATCCACCTAAGCAGTCCCTTCCCTCCACCACGCTGCACCCTTCTGCAGCCATCGAGTCTGTTTCTCCCGCACCCTCCAGCTCTCCCTGCGCGTGTGCTCTACTCCCATACTCACGCCCTTCCATTCTCCATCTCAACCACCCACACCAACCAACCCTCTCTCCTCTTGCACTCGTCCCTCTCCATCTCAACGCTGCTACCATCAACGCATCCACGCTATCTCCCTCCCTGCGCTCCATAAACCCTAAAAAATTAATAAAATTTAATATTATATTATAATAATATTAATATTACTATATTAATACTATTATATTAATATTTTTTTATTAAAACTTTAATAAAGATAAAAATATAACATTATAATAATATTATTATTATAATCATATTTTTAATTTTTCCACTCACCTTCACACAAGCCACAATCGTGTCTTGGTAGTCACCTCCACACATTAAACATGACGACGGAATTAAAAGCCCAAATTGAAAAATTATAGAAAAATTTCAATGATCGCATTATTAAGAGTCAAGAAGATTTAAAGGAAGAAATAAAAAATTGCAATGCAAAGCTGAAAAATGAAATCAAAGTGGAAGTCGTTTCAGTGTTAGAAAGAAGGCTAGACGATAAATTGGACGAGATGAAGGAAAAACAAGACCAACTGAGCGATAGGTTAAACAAGTTCATGGAAAGGATGGAAAAGAATGAGACAAATGACCGCTGCAAACAAAAAGGCGATTTAGATATGTCATGTGCTTCAACCAGCAATTCTGGATCACCGCCACACAACAAGACAAGAGGCAATCAGTATCAGCATTATGTAGTGTATCCCCCCAAAGCAAAAATAGAAATGTCAAAGTTCAGTGGAAATGACGAACAATCCATTGCGTGGTTAAATAAAGCAGAGGAATACTTCGATATCTATAACATCACAACAGATGAAGAAAGAGTGAAGTATGCATCTATGCACCTTGAAGGCTATGCCTACAACTGGTATATGTGGTGGAAAGGTGACCATTTCACTTACACATGGAATTTGTTTAAAAATGATTTCCTCAAAAGGTTTCAAGGAATCAACGAAGACGAGTTTTTCTTAAAGATTACTAGGTTACAGCAAAAAGGAAACGTCGAAGAATTTACACACCAATGGGAATCACTTGCTACCAGAGTATTTGGGTTATCAGACAAACAACGACTAGAAACTTACTTGGGAGGACTAAAAACATACATACAAAAAGAGTTAAAAATGCATGACATACCGAATGTTGAGGTGGCAAGACATAAAGCAAAAGCAGCAGAACTCAAATTAGAAAGAATACCCACGACAAGAGAGGCACAATGCAGATATTGTGGAGACAATTGGTCACCGGGTCATCAATGCAACACCTCTCAATCATATAGTTATGAAGTTGAGAAAGATTCTAAAGTATCCTTTGGACGCCCTGAAAATAATAATAATAAGAAGAAGAATACATGTCGTCGATGCGGAGAATATTGGACTCCTGGCCATAAATGCCAAACAAATCACACGGCACACTACAAAATTATTAATGGAAAAGAAGTACAGGTACCTGCAGAAGAAGACACATTCGAGTCTGATGCAAATACAAGCTCATCCGAAGTATCAATAGCGACCATTACCTGTATTCAACAAACTTGTAAGGAAGAAGATCGAGTGGCACCCAAGAATGTTAACACCCAACAAAAAGGGAAACCGTTAATCGTAGGGAGCTATATTCCACCCCAACTAAGAAGTTGCAACAACAGTGAGAATAAACAACTTGTATCCCTAGCAACAAAATATACAGGGCCAAAGAGGTTACGACTTACAGGGTCTATTAAAGATAGGGATGTCACAATTTTGGTCGATTCTAGAAGTACCCATAATTTGATTGACATCAATAAGGCAAAGGAACTAAATCTTTTTGTGTTCCCCGCAAAATGGCTTAAAGCCTCAACCATCGCTAATCAAGACATAGAAGAAGTAGGAAAATGTCATAAGGTATCATTGTACATACAAAACTTACACCTACAACTCAATTGTGTTGCCTTACCTCTCAAAGAAGTGGACATGGTATTAAGCGCTGACTGGTTAGCATCGTTGGGGACTTACTCTACCAACCTGCAAGAGCAACACATGGAATTTGAATGGAAAGGAAATAAGTACCGACTGAATGGACCGAGATCGAGAGTTTCTCCACCTAAGCAGAAAGAATCACGACACAACAAAGACTCAGGCCATCATCAAGATAAAGGGACCAGTCCAGATCACTTAACTCAAATCAAGCATCAACACAAATCAAGAATAAAAGACAACGACTGCAAATACAGCTTTGAGGACAAAGCTCCCTTTAAAGGGGGTGGCAATGCAACGAATATAAAGTATAAATGTAATAATAATAATAAAATAATAATTAGTATTAGGTTAAGGGGCGCATTTCCTCATACATGGCTGCCCACCTTATATAAAGGTGGCCACCAATTGTAATTTTATCATCTATCAATATATTATTATCATTTTATCTCAAATATGGAAGACAGCTTCGCTTCTTAACTCCACAACTGGATACGGTTGCTGCAATGGCCATCTTGGAAAATCGGTCGACTACTACTAATATCGCGTCATGCTGACGCCTGGTAGTAGGATAACCCGTTAAGTAGTCCATAGAAATAGATTCCCATGGTCGACTAGGAACTGGTAGAGGTGTGTACAATCCCTGTCGTCGATTAGGTGGCTTAGCAATGGCGCAAGCCACGCATGATCGAATGTACTTGTTGACGTCGGATTTAAGTGTAGGCCAGAAGAAATACTTCTGCAGAATAGCAAGTGTTTTTGCTACTCCAAAGTGTCCTGCAGTCTTGCTGTAGTGCGCGTCCCAAATGAGTTGTTGTCGATGCTCACCGGTCGGTACACAAAGTTGTCCAAGTTTGTATAGCAAGGTATCTTTCAGGAAATAGTCGGAGTTTGAGGTCGACGACTTGTTAGTCTGTAACTGTCGGTAGACTGCTGATAAGTCACTGTCGTCCTCATACAACTGTGGCCAAGTGGTCGTGTCGTATCCCTGCATACTCATCACTGTTAAAATGAGAGTAATGGGTGGTCGACTAAGGCAATCGACGACGGCGTTAGCTTTACCTTTCCGATACTTAATCACCAACTGGAATTGTTGTAGGTAATTAATCCACTTGAGTTGTCGGTTTGTCTGCAAATTTGATTGTGTCGAAGCGAACTGTAAAGGCTTATGATCAGTGAGAATGATTGTTTCCTTTCCAAGGATGTAATGCCTCCATTGCTTGAGAGCTTGCACAATAGCATACAGTTCTTTTTTGTACATCGAGTACCTTCTAACTGTGTCGTTACAAGTTTCGGAATGAAAAGCGACTGGGTGACTAGACTAAGTGATCACTGCGCCCAAGGCATAGTCAGGTGCGTCCGTCTCAATCTCAAAGGGCTGATGCAAATCAGGTAACACAAGTACTGGTGCAGTGCAGAGCCTGTGTTTGAGCTATTCAAAAATTGCTTGTTGTGTTGCTGTCCACTAGAAGATAGTTTTTCCGTTTCCTTTCGTCAACTGATTCAAGGGCCAGGATATGTTACTGAAGCCGAGTATGAATCATCGATAGAAATTCGCCAAACCAAGAAAACTTCTTAGTTCTTGAATGCTTCTAGGAATGGGCCAATCTCTGAGGATCTGTACTTTTTCTGGGTCGACGTGAATGCCTGCAGAGTCAATTACATACCCCAACTATTTGATGCTGGTCATCGCAAAAGAGCACTTGTCCATGTTCAGATAAAGCCGATGTTGCTGGAGAGTGTCGAGACTTGTCGAAGATGTCCGACATGTTCTTTCCATGATCGACTGAAAATCAATATATCGTCAAGATAGACAATAACCCATTTGCCGATGAAAGGTTGAAGAAGGTTATCCATATGTCACATGAAGGTCGCAGGTGCGTTGGTTAAGCTGAAAGGCATGACTAACCATTCAAACAATCCTTCCTTGGTCTTGAAAGCAGTTTTCCACACATCTGAGGGCTCGATTGGAATCTAATGGTATCCCGACTTGAGGTCGAGCTTAGTAAAGCATTTAGCACATTTTAGATAGTCGATGAGCTCGTCTATCCGCGACAGAGGGTACGAATTATTCACCGATATTTTGTTGAGAGCTCTGTAGTTGATGCACATACGCCAAGTCCCGTCTTTCTTCGGAACTAGGATGACTGAATTTCCACAAGGAGAGGAGCTGGGTCGGATATGACCTTTGTCGATTAATTCTTGGATTTGTCTACAAATCTCTTCATTTTCGAGAATGGATCTTCTGTAGACAGATGCGTTAGGCAAAGAAGAACCAGGAACAAGTTCAATAGAGTGTTTTACCTGACAATGTTGAGGTACTCCGTCTGGAGCTTGAAAGAGGTTCTGGTACTCATCAAGAATATGACCGACTTGTTGCTTCTGTCGAGAACTGCATTAGTCGGTGACTCGATTCGTTGCTGCAGTCTTCTTAGAATGTTGTGGCTTGATCATGATTAATGCGAAGTTCTGAACATGATTGATAAGCTTCTTTGTCTGTTTGGAAGATATCAGTGAGATCGTTGGTGTAGGTTGATGCTTTGGTATGCTGAACCATTGATTTCGAATTCTGACCATCACCTTCTGAGGCCGTGACTGATAACTTCCATGTCTATCCCAGAGGTAATGTTTCCCAAACAGGGCATCGGCTATGGAGAGTGGTGCCACGTCGCAGAGTACTTCATCTTCAAAAGGCTTTATGAAGTAGGCGAGTTTGCCTTGTAGAGTGATCCGAAGTTCTTGTCCATCCTTCATCCAACCGATGTTGTAGGGCTGAGGATGTGGAGTGGTAACAAGACCTAGTTTCTTCACAAGTTCTTTAGAAACGAAGTTTTTCTGGCTCCCGTTGTCCACAATCAGATGTAATGGGTTGCTCTGGACCCATATCCGTGTATGGAACAGGCATTCTCGTTCCTCCTTGTCGACGATAGTCGAGGCTACTGGAGTGGTCAAGGTCAAAAGAGTCGTTGTGTCGGGATCAGATTCTTCCACCGTCTTGTCGAACACATCGGAGGTCAACACTTTTGTCAAAAATGTCTTCCGAGCTTTGCATTCAGATGTATCATGCCAAGATGAGTGGTGGTAATTGCACCATTTTCTGGTCGGCGGTTGTTTGCTACGTTTCCTTTTGTGAAAAGGCTTCTTTCCGTGGTCTGGCTTTGGCGGTGTCGGCTGAGAAGGTTTCAACTTGTCGAAGTCGGCTGGTGCCTTCTTGTCGGGTGGTCGTCCCGACGTCGGCTTTATCACGAAACGTGCTTTTCCTTTATGCTTGGTTTCTAGTTTGCTAGCGTAGTGAAAAGCATCCACAAGCGTATTGGTAGTCAGAAATTCCATCTCCTGCTGACTGTATTGGGACAATCCGCTAACGTACTTCATAACAAGCAATTTCTCTTCTTCTTGGACGCCAAGTCTAGCCATGAGTCGATAGAACTCGTTCATGTAACTTTGTACTGATTGATCTTTCCATTGCCTTAGCTGTTGCCATTTCTTGTACTGCTGCTCGAGGTATTTCTGCAGGTAAAATTCCTTTTGAATGTGTTCGACGAATTTATCCCATGTGTCGATGGGTTCTCTGCTTTTCTCCATCTTTGTCGAGAGGTTCTCCCACCAGCAGTGCATAGAGGTTGACATCTTTAAGGACGCAATGGTGACTTTTTTAGCTTCAGAGAGTTGATTTACAGCGTAATAGGATTCCAATTGTTGCACCCAATTGTCGACGGATTCCGCGTCAATCTTACCTTCAAGATTCGGTATGTCCAAATTCATTTGCACTTTAAAGGGGCTGATTTTATCGGAGTGAGTTCTCGTCGAGGATCCTCCAGATGTCGAAGCGAATCGCAAGAGAATCTCGTTGAACTGGGTGAACATTTCAGTCCGTTGTTGAGCCAGAGCTTGCTCAATAAGCTGTGCTGTCTCGTCGGCTGCATGTCTATCGTCTGTTTCTTTTGTGATTTTTGGAGATCACGTCTACTTGGATTGCCGAGATTGTGAGCGAGTTTGAACCGATATAAGTCAGGTAACTTCGAGAGAAGTGTATATGCAGAACTTAAGCACGAACAAAACTGAGTGCTCTGATACCAATGATCCGAGTTCTGTCCAGGAAACACGAGGGGGACAACAATTCGACTGAATGAGTCAGCTTTGTTATGGCGGAAGCTTGATAAACATAATGAGCAAAAGCAGGATTACGCAACACAGATAACTCAATATGCGCAAACAATATGCAGGAATGCGAACTGTTCTTCTATTATTTGCAAACAGATCAAAACTGATGTATGTTACAATATTATACATGCTTATATAGAATTCTGAGACGCTTGGGTGCCTGCCCGTTACATTCAGTTACAAAGAAGAAGTTAGAATAGTTTCCACAGTTCAATCGTTACAGTCGACTAGAAGACAGAGAGACAGTTTGTCGAAGTTCGACAGTCGCTGGTCGCATTGTCATGTCCCAAATTTGGAATTGGGTCACAATGGCCTAATCACATTAGCCATATTCATTAGAGTTTGTAAAATTGATGTTAAGGGTCAAATAATTGCCAAGGAGGAAAATTACTAGTTTCTTAGGTTTAGGGTGGAAGCTTTGGGATTTGGAATAAGGGGGATAATAAATGATGTTTAGAAATTAGAAGGGTTCAAGTATTTAATAAATAGAGTGAATAAAGAAATTCAAGAGAAATCCTAGGTGACAAATGGTTTTGGAGACATATGGAGGATGTGGGACCCACACTAGCTTGATTTTTCATAATACATGGTATCTCTCTTTTGCAAATTCGAATTAATGGGAATGTGAACACTCTTGGGTGAGTTGGTAAGTTATAACACATGTCATTGAGCATCTTAGGTCGAATTGGGAAGGATTGGTAACCTCCATGGAAGATAAAGAGTCAAAGTGGAAGTTTGTGGACACTTGGGCTAGATTCCCTAGCCCTTATGACACCAATGATGGAGCATCTATGACAACTATGACAAATTGCAGACCTGACCTCTGACATCTGACCACTATGACATGTCAGCCCCAAAAATAGGCTCAAGGAAGGCGAATTTGGGAGTTGGAGAAGCCAAAGAGACTCAAAATCAAATTTGGGAGAAGATAGAAGGTTGGAACTAGGAAACAAGTGGCAAATGTGGAATATTTCCTAAATGGAAATCTATTGAATCTATTGAGAGGATTTCGACCCTTAGAAGGATAACGTTGGTTATAAAATGTAGAAATGAAGTATGAGAATAGCTTTTGATCATTTGTAGAATTTGCAATTGCATTTGTGAAGAGGGAGAGCTAGTGGATGACTAGTTGCTTGCCTTAGCCAATTTCGAGGGTGAAAGATTCCCATCCAAGTTGGTAATTGGAAATGCCATTCAAACCTTTCATTTGGAGCTTTAATGGAGTCTTTATTTGCAGGTGTAAGCTACAGGGCAGCTCATGGTTTCTTCTATTGCAACTCACTCCTTCAACCATTTTCAGTTTTGATGGCATATTCTTGATCCTTGAGGGAGGGCATTTTTGGTGAGCTATTGTACTCTTTGGGGGAGCTTCTAATGCCCCATTTATTTTGTAATATGAAGTAAATACTCTGTTCTTCATCTCCAGAAAGTTTCAGGTCAAAATTCCAAGTAGAAATTAATACATCTCAATTTTAATGAAAGAACAGTGCCATTTCCCCACTGCCTTGTTGTGAATCAATGTAATGCTGATGATTTCGAATGAATGGATGATTTTTTGATATATTTGTGATAAATATACTGCCATGGATGTCTTCTACAAGTTTCATGTACTGTGCTTGAGCATTTGAAGCATTTTTACTCAGTTTAGTTGTATTGGGAGGTGAAATAGTGCCATTTCCCCAAGGGTCGAATTGGAGATTTTTGCAGTTGAATGGGAGAGGGTGAGAACAGTTGTAATAAACCATTAATGGTGCATTTGAGACCTTAATAACATAATTAACACATTACATATCTCTTTTCATAAATTTGAGTGGTTTTGGAGGCATTTGGGAAGCTATTTTCAGTACTTACCCCAGGGGGATTTGAACCCCAAATTACTAGTAAAATTGCATACTTGGTCCAGAATCTTAAGAGAGTTTGCAGAGGTCTTTTGTTGGCCATATATCATCCCTAAACATCATATTCAAGTACAATATCATTCATACACCTTCCTTGAAGATTTGAATGGATTTTGAGTCAATTTGAGACCTAGAGACCAATACTAGTCAAAGGGAAATCACTAGTAAAGTTACCTACATTGACCAGAATTGAAAGAGGATTTTCAGAAGTATTTTAAAGGTCTAAAGACATCCTTGAGACACATATTTATGTTCTAATATCATTCATATACCTTCTCAAAATATTTGGGATCATTTGGGGCAAATTTGGGACCTAGAGATCAAAACTAGTCAAACGTTTAACTAGGGAAAAAAAAGTGAAAAATTGCCATTTTAATAAAATTCCTAACAAGGGACATTACAGTGGTATCAGAGCATGATCTTGGCACTTGATGTGGTCTAATATTCATGAGGACAAGAATTCAGGTACCACCATTAGATATTGAAACCAAAAGTGCTTTTGTTGAAAAGGAAAAAAAAAGTAGGAGAAGAAGAGCAAATTTTTTGAGGAAACTATGACTAGGGATGAAAAGGGAGCCTCATATGATGGTGATGAGCATATAAAAATTATGAAAACAATATTTGAAGATATGACCAAGCAACTTAAGGAAGGATTCGAATGGTTTTCTATCGAACTTGTGGAAAAACTTATTGATTTTAAGAAAACCAAGGAGCAAAATGCATCAGCTTGCTTGAAGGAGCAAAAGGAAGAGACATCACAAGATCATGAAGAAGATTCTATTGAAAATATGGAAGATCATTTCGAGACACCTTCTATCTTAGACATGAACCAAAGAGCATCTACTGATGGATGCTTAAACCATGAAGGAGTACCTACTGATGGGTGCTCACTTCTCTATGTTGGTGACATAGAGATCACTTTTGAAAGTGTTGCTGCAAGCCCAAGTTCCATTAAGCATGATAATGAAGACCTTGTAGCAATTGAAGAAAAACCAAGATCAACTTCCCCATCACCACTTGAGCTTCATGAAGTTAGTCCAAGAAAAAATGAAGAAGATGAGGGGGTTCATTTGCAAGAGCCTCATTTTCTTGAAGGGTCCTTAAAGATGAATGAAAAGAAGATCCAAGAGTCCCTCAGCATTCTCCATGACACTCAAGCATTGGTGTCAAATTCTTGTTGGAAAGCTACTTCATTGGAGGAAACATCCTTCCTTGAAGACATGGAGAAGATTCAAAGAGCAATGTGCCACATCAAAGGTAATTTCATGTCTTTGCTTTTTGATAGAAACCATTTGTTTGAGCTTAATGAATTGTTACATGATGCATACTTGAAGAATAATGAGGATAATCATAAGCTCACAATTCAAAATGAACAACTTCTTGAAAAGTTGCAAGATACTTGTTTTTCCTCCTATGTTTCAGATTGTCAAATGGTAGATTGTTTGGAGGATTCTCATGACATGGTAGATCATGAGAAATGTGAAAATTTGAATGTTCTTGATGTGTTTGAAGATGAACTTGAAGAGATCCAAACAATTGATGTGGTGGAAGATGAACTTGAATTGTTTCTTGATGAAGGTTATGCAATTTTTAAAGAAGAGCATGATTCCTCTACATTGGAACCAAACTATGACAAAGAGTTCATACTTTTGAAGGAGCTGCATGATACTGCCCCTATGGATCCTTCCCATGATGAAACTTCTGCACTTTTTTATCATTTGGGTGAGTTAGTTCATTCTCCTACATCCTACAATTCCATGTTTTGCAACATTAGTCTCAATGAAGTATGGGTGAAAGGGTTCTTTTTGATGGTGCCACATGAGGAGTATAGAACTCCTAGATTTAACTTTTATGATGACATGGTTGGAGCACATTCTTATTCACATTTGCAGCAGCATCATTTGTCACTTTATGATGATTCACATCTACATGGATGCACCTATGATATGGATTTGAGTAACTTGAAGACTCATGGTTTTTCTTGCTCAACACTGGGTTCATTTAATGTTAGAGGAACTTCATCCAACACTTGGGTGAATAGATTTATGATGAGAGAACATTTTTGTTGGCAACCACATACTTTGTTACATCTTTATTATTCTCACATTCATGGATGTATGAGTGAGACTTCTTTGAGTCATTTGAAGTCTCCTTGTTTTTTCTGCTCATTATTTGGTTCAGATTTTAGTGAAGATTCTTCATTCACTTCTTGGATGAAAGAATACATGGTTGAATATTTTGATGCATATCACATCCTTTTGGAGCAGCATTATAGGACATGGAATCCTCACCTATGTCATTGGAGCAGATTTGATTGGTCACTTGAAGCTTGTATGCACTTGGAAAATGGTGGTCTACTTGCTTGGAGGTATAAGCACTTTCATGATTATTTGATGAAGCACCTCCTTGATGTATATTTTCATTATGTAGTTATGTACTTTAATGATATATATTTTGTACTCATGATGCTTGGAAGAATGCATACAAGAAAATGAGATCTAGGAATCATCTTATATGATGGTATGGGTTGGAGAGCACTTTTCATTGTTGGGGTGCAATACAAGCAATGGGACCCTGGAATAATTTTTATCTCATTGGTTTCAAATTTTTTGGGGAAACAATCAGTATGGGAGATAGATTTCCCACTTAATAAAGTGATTTTTATCAGAGTAGTACAGCAGCAAGCATGGTGGTTGCTCTCTAAAATCTTCATGGAAACTCAAAGACTCAAGGTTGGGCAATTCAATGGCAACTTCAAAGAATTATACAAAAAGCAGGTTCTTCAACACCCATGTTTGAAATTGCTTGAGGACAAACAATATTGGGAAGAGAGGATTTGTCATGTCCCAAATTTGGAATTGGGTCACAATGGCCTAATCACATTAGCCATATTCATTAGAGTTTGTAAAATTGATGTTAAGGGTCAAATAATTGCCAAGGAGGAAAATTACTAGTTTCTTAGGTTTGGGGTGGAAGCTTTGGGATTTGGAATAAGGGGGATAATAAATGATGTTTAGACATTAGAAGGATTCAAGTATTTAATAAATAGAGTGAATAAAGAAATTCAAGAGAAATCTTAGGTGACAAATGGTTTTGGAGACATATGGAGGATGTGGGACCCACACTAGCTTGATTTTTCATAATACATGGTATCTCTCTTTTGCAAATTCGAATTAATGGGAATGTGAACACTCTTGGGTGAGTTGGTGAGTTATAACACATGTCATTGAGCATCTTAGGTCGAATTGGGAAGGATTGGTAACCTCCATGGAAGATAAAGAGTCAAAGTGGAAGTTTGTGGACACTTGGGCTAGATTCCCTAGCCCCTATGACACCAGTGATGGAGCATCTATGACAACTATGACAAATTGCAGACCTGACCTCTGACATCTGACCACTATGACATGTCAGCCCCAAAAATAGGCTCAAGGAAGGCGAATTTGGGAGTTGGAGAAGCCAAAGAGACTCAAAATCAAATTTGGGAGAAGATGGAAGGTTGGAACTAGGAGACAATTGGCAAATGTGGAATATTTCCTAAATGGAAATCTATTGAATCTATTGAGAAGATTTCGACCATTAGAAGGCTAATGTTGGTTATAAAATGTAGAAATGAAGTATGAGAATAGATTTTGATCATTTTTAGAATTTGCAATTGCATTTGTGAAGAGGGAGAGCTAGTGGATGACGAGTTGCTTACCTTAGCCAATTTCGAGGGTGAAAGATTCCCATCCAAGTTGGTAATTGGAAAGGCCATTCAGACCTTTCATTTGGAGCTTTAATGGAGTCTTTATTTGCAGGTGTAAGCTACAGGGCAGCTCATGGTTTCTTCTATTGCAACTCACTCCGTCAACCATTTCCAGTTTTGATGGCATATTCTTGATCCTGGAGGGAGGACGTTTTTGGTGAGCTATTGTACTCTTTGGGGGAGCTTCTAATGCCCCATTTATTTCGTAATATGAAGTAAATACTCTGTTCTTCATCTCCAGAAAGTTTCAGGTTGAAATTCCAAGTACAAATGTATAAATCTCAATTTTAATGAAAGAACAGTGCCATTTCCCCACTACTTTGTTGTGAATCATTGTAATGCTGATGATTTCGAATGAATGGATGATTCTCTGATATATTTGTGATCAATATACTGCCATGGATGTCTTCTACAAGTTTCATGTACTGTACTTGAGCATTTGAAACATTTTTACTCAATTTAGTTGTATTGGGAGGTGAAATAGTGCCATTTCCCCAAGGGTCGAATTGGGGATTTTTGCAGTTGAATGGGAGAGAGTGAGAACAGTTGTAATAAACCATTAATGGTGCATATGAGACCTTAATAACATACTTAACACATTACATACCTCTTTTCATAAATTTGAGTGGCTTTGGAGGCATTTGGGAAGCCATTTTTAGTATTCACCCCAGGGGGATTTGAACCCCAAACTACTAGTAAAATTGCATACTTGGTCCAGAATCTTAAGAGAGTTTGCAGAGGTCTTTTGGTGGCCATATATCATCCATAAACATCATATTCAGGTACTAATATCATTCATACACCTTCCTTGAAGATTTGAAGGGATTTTGAGTCAATTTGAGACCTAGAGACCAATACTAGTCAAAGGGAAATGACTAGTAAAGTTACCTACATTGACCAGAATTGAAAGAGGATTTTCAGAAGTATTTTAAAGGTCCAAAGACATCCCTGAGACACATATTTATGTTCTAATATCATTCATATACCTTCTCAAAAGATTTGGGATCATTTGGGGCAAATTTGGGACCTAGAGATCAAAACTAGTCAAACGTCTAACTAGGGAAAAAAAAGTGAAAAATTGCCATTTTAATAAAATTCCTAACAAGTGACATTACACGCATGTTGATGCTGCTTGTCGATGTCGCGAACATGTCGAAGGCGCGGAATGTGTCGCAGGATGTTGAAGTCAAGACTCGTCGGAGTTGTGTCGAAATTGTCGAAGTCATGTCAAGTCGAAACTTATTGAAGTTGTATCGAAGTCGATGACTTGCCAACTATGATGCGGATCATTAATTTCTTTCTCTAACTTAGCTTATAGGGACCAACCCCTTGGCTTCGCTGGGAGTTGGCCTAGACGGAGGAGTTGAGTGTTGAGTAAGAGTATCTCGACTTTTACTTGCCCCCAAAGATGCACTTATTGACTTGAAGATTTCTGTCACGCTAACCTCCTTTCCCCCGAGGTGTGTAGCCAAGTGTGCAATAAAAAACGGGCTGAGAATTCAAGTTGGAGCAAAAATATTAGAGCCATTGTTAAATTTGCCGAATTTATGGCGAAATTTGTAAGTTGGATTGGATTAGTCAGCTCATTTATTTGAAAAGTCGGGCCGCCTTTTGACGATATGGGCTCTTCCTCCCTCGTTTTCATATGAGGAGGAGGATGTTGAACGATCTCTGATATAGCTCTCGAATATTTGATCGTCGAGGGCTGTTATGTTAATTATAGCTGAAAGTACCATTCTGGACAAGCTCCCAAAATTTGTATTGCGTATTGAATTTAGGTAGTTACCAGTGCTTTACGCCAGGTACAACAAGGATTCTGGCACATAAATTTGGCTGTTCCAGTAGATGTGTACTTATACGAGATGGGCAATGTGGCTTACAGGTGATACAAGAAGAATGATTGCCTCCAAACTTGTGTTTCGTTGAATGCAATTTAGGAGCAATCTGTGCATGGGTGAGTTGATGTTGAATTCAGCGGAATTGGCCACTCTGTTATTGAAGTTCGGCCCGCGACTCGATCGGCCGAATAGCCAAATCGAATCGAATTATTTTGAATTCGATTCGTCCGCGATTCGAATTGCGACACAAAAACCCTAGAAGGCATTACAAAAATTAAAAGAAACAGGGGCAAAATGGGATCTCGTTTATTAATGTGTAGGTCATTTCAACCGACCAAATCACAAAAACACTTGATGCCCGCCTATGCTTTTGCTGATTTCGCCGCCTGTGTTATGCATTTTCGTTCGCCTTTGCGCTTGGAGAGATTCTCAAACAGATTTTGGTTGCCATCTGCTAAAGAATCGAGATACACATCCAATCGGAATTTATGCAGGTATGTAGCATATGTTCTGCGTTTTTTTTCTTTCACTCTTCTGCTTTTTCTGTGTGCTTGTGTGTGTTTTTTTTTTCCTGTGATGGCTAGTGTTTCTTTTACTGCTTTTTGTTCTACCCATCAGAGGACGTGTGTAGTCACTATTATATTCTGCGTAGCGTTTTTCATCCCTTGAGTGTAATATGGACAGTTTTCTTCAATCGCTTGACTGCTTTTTTTCCCGACTGTATGATATGCAAAGTTTTTCTCTGTAGTCTCAGAGTATGAATGGACATTGGAAATTGAAATAGAGTGCATAGTGCACAATGCACTCTGGTATTGTATGTGTGTTTTTTCTTAAATAGTATGTGATCGTTGATACCATCAAATATAAATAATTTTCTCTGTAAAAGTTGATTTCATTTGCCGCTTGTGGGTGTAGCACTTTAAGTTCTAACTTAATGGCCTCCCATCCAGCGGCTTGATCAAAGTTTTCTGAATGGAAATACCTCATTAAAACTTAAAGGGGGGAATATTGTTTGCAGAGTATATGACAAAAGTTGTGGGACGTCCATAAACCGAGGAAGAGATCACTTGCTGGGTATTGTTAGTGCAGTTGGTGGTGTAGTGAAAGGATTTAAGTTGATAGAGGAAGACGTGAGGGAGGGTTTAAGTTAGAAACTGAAGCTATGAAGCGAACAAATGAAGCCAAAGCAGCAAAAAAGGAAAAGAGTGCAAAACACATTCATGGGACGAGAGGTTCCATCTCCTTCCAATTCAACAACAGCAAGAACTTCCACCCCATCGGCAACATCATCAATGCCATATGGACCACAGGGTAATCCTACTTTACCGGATTCAGACACTGCCCGACAAACATTGAAGCAAGCTTGGAAGCCACTGGAGTGAAAAGAGGTAGATGATATTGTTTCTGATTTCTTCATTGGCTCTGATATCTCTTTTAATACTATTAGAAGCCATTTGTTTCGGGACTTGTTAAAGAAGGTTGCACATTTTGGTCCCACATATGATCCTCCAAGTTATGAAACCCTTAGGACCACAGGGGTTGAGAGAAGCAAACTTAGAATGAAAGAAAGAATTAAACCTATAAGCAATTCATGGGCCAATACTGGATGCACCGTAGTGAGTGATGGTTGGACCAATTGTCAATCTAGACCCCTTGTGAGCACGCTTAGTTGTTGTCCTAAAGGAGTGATTCATTTGTCTACCATTGACTCTATGAACAAGATACAGACTGCTGAATATCTATTTGAGATATTGAGGGACACCATCTTGTCCATAGGAGAGGACAAAGTAGTTCAGGTTATCATTGATAATGTATCCACTTGTGTTCGTGCTGGTGAGCTATTGATGGAGCATTTCCCTACACTGTTTTGGACACCTTGTGCAGCACATTGTATGGAGCTAACACTACATGATATTGGGAAGATAGCTTGGGTGCATGAAAACATAGCTCAAGCAAGAAAAATGATGAAATTCATTCTTAGTCATCCATTCACCTTGAGTATTTATAAAAAATACAAAACTAAAAGTCTACTAAAACTCGGCGACACTAGATTTGCCACCCATTACTTTGCGTTGCAGAGGGTGGTAGAGGAAAAAATTCCATTGAAATCATTTGTATGTGATGCATAGTGGATGAATAGTAGTCTGTCAAGAAGCGAAAATGGTAAAATGGTCGAGAATACACTTTTAAGTAAAGGATTCTGGTCACGTGCAGAAAAAATTGTATCTATATGTGAGCCTATTGTAAAAAGATTGAGGATGGTTGAATCTGATGTTGCATGCATGGGTTTTGTATATGGAGGCATGGATAAGACAAAGGAACACATAGCAACAGCATGTAATAATGATGAATCACAATATCAGCCAATATGGGACATTGTTGATAGTAGGTGGAAGATGTTGCACAAGCCATTGCATGCTGCAGGTGCTGTCCTAGCACCTAATTATTTTCATGTATATAAGGATGCAAAGATCATGGAGGGATATTATAATTGTATGGAGAGGATGTATCCTGACCCTGCCATGCAACAATGTATACGGAGTCACGGATACAGTCCCTATCATACAGTCAAGGGACTGGCCATGCTTTCACTACAGCTAGGGCAAAACAGGATATGCCTTGCATAGATATCACCCCTGCTGAGTGGTGGATGCTTCATGGATATGAGACGCCTCAGTTGACACAATTTGCAGTCAGGGTGTTGAGTCAGGTAAAAGTAGTGCATCACTATTTTAAGTTTTGATGTACCTTTGCAAATTGCTACATGCAAGTACTTGCACTGATGTAACTTTACTTTTATGTTAAAAAACAGGTCACTAGTGCATCGGCTTGCAAGAGGACTAGGAGCACGCATGAGTTCATCCTTAGAAAGAAGAGAAACCTATTGGGAGCTAGCAAATTGGCAGATCTGGCTAGCATTCATTGCAATTTACAGTTGTGGATGAAATCTTTGAAGGGGAAGACATCCTGTTCAAGAAGAGTACAATCGGTTCCTCATGCATTTTGTGCACCTGGTGCAACTATTGGAGCCCCAGTAGTGGGATCATCTTCCACATCTGCACATCACATATATGAGGAGGATGTCTTTCTTGGAGATATTTCAGAGGAGAGTGCTTCCAGTGATGATGCCTCAATCATTAGCCAGTTTACTGAAAGTGATGGAAATGAGATTAATTGCAGACTCTGAGATAGTCTTGACTCTTCACTTATGATTTATCAGTCATGATGTTTTATTTGCAATTTTAAATTAAACACTTAAAGTTTAAACTCTGTTTTCGACATTTGTCATCTCCCAAGTTAATTTCATATGCTCCCATGTTACAATGAAGAATGGATGCTATTTAATTTTGACTATCTGGATTCTACTCTTTTTATTTTCTAAAATTTTGAAGAATCTGCATGTTTTTTTATTAGTGGGATTTGTACTCACCTTTTTTTGTATTTTATTTTTCCCATCGATTCATATTATACCAAATTTAAATCTGAATCCATACAAGTTGCAACTCAAAACATGGGTTTTGTATGCTGGGTTTTGATTCAGGTTTTAGATGATTTAACTATTATCTTTTCAGCAACAATATTACAGCAAACAAAGCCTCTGTGTAAACAAAACAAGATATGCAACATCTCAAAGGTTTGATCCTTGTGGTTATTTCTCTTGTGCTTCTCATTTTTGGGGTCATCTTAGCTTGTACATATTGTACATTGGTATCCCAGAGTTATTCAAGTCCAGTTCTTCCACCATCTCAACCTCAAGCATTGTGAAAATGTACCATCTCAACCTCAAGCATTGTGAAAATGATTGGATAGTAGTGACTCAGATTGGATATAAGTGCTTGAATAAATACCTATTCAATCACCTTCTTAATCTGAAATATGAATCTAATTTCTTTACAAACTGCTTGCATCTATATCCCAAAGTGTTTTCTAGTGTTTTTCAACACAGCTGTAAAGATCTACACAACCTACTGAGAAGGGAGTGCATTTTAAAAATTTAATATAATCACCATAAACAAGAAATTTGAGGAAGAATTGCTGTTATAGAGATAGTCATTCTTCTAATAGCCCCTTTATGGACCTTACTGCAAATTGAAAATAGTTACACTTAGTTTCCTAAACTTAAACGGTATTTTGTTCATGTCCACGTGCCAATTATGGGATTCCCTTTTCTTAATTGCTTGAGATTTTTCAGAACCGGTAAGAGTAAGGGCTGTGCATATACTATAAACTATTATGTTTACAAGCAACTAAAAATAATTTTAGTAGCTGTAATGTCCTTGGCAAGTGTGGTTTTGGTTTTGTAAATAGAGCTCAGTTCCATCATGATTTTTGTGCCGCTGTCAAGAAGCTAGATGAGAACAGGGAACGGGTAGAAAATGAATTTCAGATATGGATACAGAGATCCCAAGTGTTTGCATCTGAAGAGGTTTTGTGATATTCAGGACAGTGAATTGCGCTTGTTCATATATGCATGTCGTAGTGTGAAGCAGAATTGATGAGCAAAATAAGGCATCCAAACCTCGTGTCTTTGTTCGTTTTCTGTCTTCATGGGAAAACAAGCCTGCTAGTTTATGAGCTCATCCAAAAGGGTTTTGGAAGACCAGCCTCAATTATGTTGCGAGTCCCAAGTTGTTTGTTTGCAGCTTTATCTCTGCTTAAGATACTGGAGATATGCTAGGGACTTATTCATCTTTTATAGATTCATAACATATTTCGTTGGTCTAATAGACTCTTTTCAATCATGTAAAGACATTAATGAAAACTCCAAAGAGATCAAATTTCAATCAATCTCTTTTCATCCTTTCTTCTGTGTTTGTATTCAGCTAGGCTAATGTGTCTATGCTACAATGATACCTTCAAATTATCGTGGTTTAACTGGCAGGTCCATCTCATGGATCTGCACTCACATGAAATGTATCTGAAGACAGCTTTTGTTGCAGCCAGGTAAAGCTTTTATAACCAATGATTCAAGGGGCAAGACTTGGTCAAATGGTTCCATAATGCGTAAAGTTTCCTATCCTTGTTTTTGGTTGAAGCCCATAATATCTTTTTATATAGACCAATTTACAAACCATGGGTTTTTTTGGTTGATTCTCGAGGGTTTCAACAATTTCAGATGGTCTATCTGTCTAACATTGCCCATCTTTTCTAAAATCAAAATCTATTATTGCTCATTGATACTTTGGATGCTATACCAATCCTAATCCTCTATACAGAAATATTATTAGTACACGTTAAAACAATTATAGCTTTGTCCCCCCTTTGTTGGTCGTATTAGGACTATATCCTTTTTTCTTTTCCTGTTTCCTCCCAGAAACTCTTGGAATTTCTCCATTCTTCAGGGTTTTGATGGATACATTGAAGACTGATACCTTTCCTTTATCGATATTTTCGGTTTCATTATATTACACTGATCTACAAGAATATTACTAATACACATTAATATGCTTTGTTTCTTCTTTGTTGGCCAATCTAGGAGCATCTCTCTTCTTATTTCCTCCCAGAGATGGTTACATTTTTTTTTTCTTCAGAGTCTCGATGGATGCATTGAGTACAGGTCTTCTCTTGAAGTGTTTTGGTTTCTTAGGAAAAGGGAAGTCAAATGCAGTGGCTTCTCTATTGGCGTTATAATATATATCTCTGGTCTTGTTTGCTGACTTGAAAATAAACAAATACATCTTAATATTCATGATTGTAGTTGTTCGTTTTGTTTTTTGTTTTCTTATGTAGTTCACAGCCTTGGAAGATTGAGGGCTCGCTACATCCATGGTAATAATTCTCAGGGGCCTCTCCCTGTCGCCTCCAGTTTCTAGAGTCTAAACCCTGAAGGACCAAGAGATTTGAACTTCCGACCTTGACTACTTCGGTCTTGGACTCGGAAACTCCAAACAACTACCCCTTGAGGCTTATATTCATGAATAAAGTTAAACAAGAAAGAGTACAATTACATCATGAAGCCAGAGCTTGGGTATGCAAGCTGCCTTCCCTTCATAGCGAGGAATCACGCATATATGCTTTGGCTACAACATCAAGAGAATCTAATATCTTTTCTGAAGATCTCTCAATCCTGGCTGCAATCTGGATTGCTAGATCTCACCTGAAAACTTTGATATCTCCCAAATGAAGTGACGAATTGCCAATAAATGTAACTCTCTATTGCCGCTTCTACAAAAAGGAGATATTAGTCAATCGTATGGTGCTCCTATTCGCCGCCCTAATTTTCCAATTGCCACCAAAAACTACCATTTCCAATGAAAGGAGGTAATGAATAGAACAGAGTGCTCAGCAGTAACCCAGGTTCGATAGGCTTTGCCTGCCTTGCAATCCCGCAAAAGATGTTTTACCATTTCTACTTTCTGCAAAACAATCGATATATCCATAAACCTGGTACGATGTACTCTATTTTTAACTGCTCGGCTATTATTGAGGACCAGCCTCCCAAGCACCCAACTAGGTATCTTGAATCCTTCGACACCATTTAGCTTCATAGTCCTGGACAGCCAATCTTTGGTTTAGTTGATCTACAAGCAACATTCACTTTTGATGTATGTATTTCTTCTCCTACTTCCTTGATCATTTCAAATTGAAGATGAATGGTTGCTATTTTCACTCCGGTTCTTGTTTATTCCTTCAAGAAAGATGGCTTTTGATTTTTCATCATACCCCATTGCCCAACCATCCAACTATATGTGGGTTCGCTGATGCTTCCTCAACCAAATGATATGGCCAGTAGGAGGATCTCTACCCTTTTCCTTCATTTCGTTCGTCATTTTTGTGCCTGTATGCACCATCAAGTCTCCTTTAAGAGGTATTTTTGGTTGTCATGCTGTATTCAGGTTTTCTTCCTGGTGTTGTCCCTTTTCGATCCAGTCAAACTGCGTTGAACTAATGAATTACTTTTCATCTTTTCTTGTTTTGAAAGTTAAATTGACATTGAAGATTGCTTTTCTTACATTGTGTTGTCCTAAAAATTGACACCGGAGGATGGTGATTTTTGATAGATTATGTATTCCAGAGTTATATTATGAGTTTGGTTGGGTAACTTGACATATATATATAAAATAATGATGATTTCATCTGGCCATATGAATGTTGATATGCTTGATTATGTGTATAGATCCATTTGGGTTAAAAACATGTTATATGTATGTTTATTTTTCTCCATTCGTTTTAATGATATGGATTATGATATATCTTTGTAACATGGATGATCATTGTGGCGTGAAACATATAGTTGATATTATGTAGATGATGATGTATGATTTACATGTTTTTGTACACTTAACTTTGAAATGAGTAGGATTTGGCAAGAAACTTAGTTACTGCTAACAAGGATGCTTAAATCAGAAATGACCGTGGAGGTCATGTATACATAAGGTATTAGGCAAAATGTGATTAATTTAATTCATATGAATTTTATTTGATGATCTTAATCTTTGAGTGTATAATGTGTGCAGGTCTAGGGAATCAAGACCTTGCCAACAAGAACATCAAATGCGTATGAGCTCACAACCCCTTGAATGAAACGTGGAGTTTTAGGCAAAATAGATGAGAAGCCATGGAAGTTAGGGCGCGGAGTCATTATTCCATGGAAGATCAAGACGTGGAGTCTTGGATCTATGAAAAAGATTAGGGTGCGGAGTCCTAAAACTTTGAAAGATCAAGGTGTGAAGTCTTAGATCTATAGAATAAAGCAACATGTGGAGTCCTTAACAAGGCACGGATGTGGAGTCCTAGGTACAAGGCATAGACATGAATTCTTAATAAGTCTAGAGAGGTATATAATAGGGGTGCAAAATTTCAATTCTCTAGTAGAAAAACACCACTCAGGAGGAGCCAATCTAGGTTAAATCTTAGATTAATTTAATTTCAAACTACCCACCTTGAAGGAGCTTTAAAAATAAACATTATTTTAATAAAAAGGGGAATTACTTATTTATATAAAAAATATATATATATTTAAGAGGACACATGGCATGATGAATATTATAATAATTTAGGTAATTAAAATGAATTGAATTTTTGGGAAGGTGGTGAATAATAAGAATTTTTGGGAAATTAAAATGAATTGAATTTTGCATGAGGGGGGGGGAGTGTCACCCCACTTAGAGGTTATAAATGGAGAAGGACCCCCATGGTTTTGGGTGTTGGACTTGGAGAGTACCCAGATGTTGTTGGAATGGCTTTGGGATTTCTAAGTTAGATATCTAGGCTAACTTGTTTGGTTGAAGGTGATCTGAGTGGTGTTGGAAGGAAGAGACGATTGTTCCTTAATTTGCATGTATTTCATCTATTGTTGCATCCAATTGTTGTTTACGAGCTCTACAGCTCGAGGGTTCCAAGGGATGAAGTTCTCCTTGGATAAGGTTGGGTGGTAAAATGGTTGGTCTTTTGAGTTGACAAGTTTAGTTATTGAAGGAAGCAGATCAACTAGGTATCAAGTAAAATCTCAATTCTATTACATTTAGTTCAATTGAGACATTGACCCATTTTCTTGAAAAAAATCTTAGAGTTTGTTAGTTTAAATATTACAAAATTATGATTATTTATGTGTTCACCATGTTTATATCTGATCTAATCTACAGGGGATTTAACTATTTGTATGTCAGCTATAGATGTAAATTTACATGAATGTGTTTAAGTCAGGAATTTGTTGTTGGGGTTTTAAATTTTTGCTCATAATGAAAACTCTACCTATAGCATGTCATATCTCTCATTTGGGGTTAATTTCTGAAGCTAGCATTGTTATTTTGTATGGTATTATTTTATGTGGTTTAATATGCAGGGTTGAATGCCATTGGTGGAAATTCACAAAAGAATTTTATGTGTTTTATATTTCTATGTTTTAGTAATTCAGGTTTTTGGAATAGCTCTGTTCCAAACCAACTTAACTTCAGGGGGTATCTGTATTGTATGGGCTTGGAACCCCCATTTTGATTCCAGAAAAATAGTTTGTAGAGCTCGGTTTTGTAGATCTAGGCAATTTTACAGATTTTGTTTTTAGTCACCAGTGGGACTTGCCCCGTGGAAATATGTAAAGGTGGTATTGTTGTCCATTGTTGTTTATTTCACTAGTTAAAATTTTATGGGCAACTCAATTTTGAGAAAAAAGAAAATGGTTGCCAATTGTTGGGCAATTCCTTTGTAGTTAAATTGGTAAATTGCTACTATGTTGGGTATTCAAATGGTGCCCAACTTGGCCATTAATGACTATGTAAGTTTCCTTAAGAAGCACATGCAAGTTAAGTTATTTGCTTTGTTTTAGGTTGCATTCAAAGTGTTTGACATAATGTTTCTACCATATTTTATTTGTTTGTTTGAGATTGCATATAAAGTGTTTGACATAAAGCTTCTACCATAATTTATTTGTTTGTTTGAGATTGCATGCAAATTGTTTGTAAAAATGTTTCTACCACAAGTTGTTTCTTGTGTTGAGGTTGTGTGAAGCGTTTACCCATTAATTTGGTGCCTTCAAATTTGATTGCATTTTATCTCAATGTAATTTCCAGCCACGTATATTGGGTTCACTATTTTATCAATATGCTTTGTCATACTTCAAACTACTATTATTTGCAATGTAAATTCCAGCCATGGTTTTCTTTACCTTGCATTCTTAAGTTTGATATCATTAAGTTGAAATCTCTTATTGTGTTGATGTAATTTCCAGCACTTTTATTTATTCATGTCAAGCTTTTTGTTAAGAATTTAATGCCCTATGTGTGAATTGGTTCATCAACTACTTGCTTGATTGAGAACTAGTGTACATTGGATGAATGTGATTTAGATTGCAGATTTATAAAGAGTAAGTTTTGTTTCAAGTTCAAAGATATGCTTAAACAAAACAAGACACTATTATGCATTGAAAACTAGTTTGTGTAAATTCATATCAAACAAGAAAAGGAGATTGAAGAAAAAGTGTTAATGGAGTTGCATTTTACGTCATAATGGAAATGATTGTCTTTCACATTCAATATTATATCTAATCTTCTCACTTATGCTTATGTTATGCATAAAGGTTTATTGTTCAACTCATGAATGAGGTTTTGTACTTGTTATTGAAATATCCATGCTTGTTTAAAAGATACAAGGTATTTATTTGAATATATAAAAAAATGCACCTAATTTGGGGTAATTTTGGTTAATGGACCTAGTTTTGGAGTCTCAAAGGTTCGGTAGGACCTTACATACATGTCATGTTCCAGGGGTTTGGAGCACCTATATGAGCACTGCAATCCATCAATAATTTATTGCAATTTTAAATAATCAAATATCCTTCACCGCAAATATGTTTGAGAATAACCTTGGTTTTTGGCTGTTGGTGAATACAATATTAAAGAGATTTCAACATATGTCTCCATATATTGGCTCGGTATAATATTTCACAAAATAAAATATAAACTAATCATAATAATAATAATGTTTGAATTTCATCAATACTTTTCTTTGTAATCAATGAATGTTTCACGAGAGTAATTAGATGCACTTATTAAAATTAATAAATGAAATGAAAAAAATGACTTTAGTAAAAATGGGAAACTAAAAAAGATCATTATAATAAAATAAACCAACATAGATCCACGTTAATTCCATATCTATCATTTGTTGAAAGAGATCAAGTCCTTTGAGGTGCAAACCTTTTTATAATGCAAAACTTGAGGAGATGTTTGCACATCAAGGGATTTGATTTCTTTTGGTGCTTGGTAGATTTGGAGTTAAGATGGATCTATGCTAGTGCAATAAGAAATAAGGGAGGTATGGATGGCACAAACATTGAGTTATTAGGAACCTTGGGATATTTGGTTCTAGAGTCCCTTTTGGATGGGATGTCTAAAAGAATAGCTTGATATGTTTAAATTACTCACACAAAATGCTAACAACAGGGCATTTTAAGAATCTACATAAGAAACAAAACTTCTAGTTTTAAATTGTACAAGTCAATATTTTGTTCTATAAATACCTTTTTCTTCTCAAGGAAATCCTTGTAGACAAACTTGAGGGATGTTTCTCTACATTCATGGATGGCATCTAAGTCACATGGTTCGGGTTTGAGTTAGGGATGTTTCTCTCTCTATATAATTGAATATAACATAAAATAGTAAGAAATTAACATCAATAAATATAAAAACGTTATGATAGACACAAAAACTACAATGATAATGTAAGTTTTAAACCTGTGCAGAGGAGCAAAGCATATAGATTATTTTAAGCAAAATAGAGATTACACCACAGCATACACACAATAAACAGAGATTTAACCAAGAAAACCAACAAAACTTAGAGTTGCACCTGTCACATTCTCACTATGATTATGAACCACTCACAATATAATATGTAGGTATTCTACAACATCCAAAACCTTAATCTGATAACCTTGATTAGAAATAGATCCCAATCCCTTATCTAGCATTAGATTACACATTTTTAGGAAAAACCCAAAATTTGTAATGTTCCCATCCAAATAAATTTTAATGGAAGAAAAAAATCCACTAACCTACTAGTTCCCTAAGTTGGGGTGGAAGCATTAATACTTGGAATAAGAGAGCTACAAGACCCTAAATTGACCGTAGACTTACAAATTCACATTAATTGGGTCAAATAAATTACAATGAAAGAAAAATAAGGGGGAATTTGGTCATGAGGGTGCATAAGAGGGTGTGGGGCACACATGTGGCAAGATTCCCCACTACACTTGGCATCGTTCTCTCACCAATTTGAGTCCAAGGTGCAGGTTAGCGTACTTGGGGGAGATGAAGATGCAATATTCATGGCAAGAATCTAGGAAGGTCAAATTGGAGTGGAAGAGTAACTCCCAAGGAAGAGGAAGAGGCATTGTGACACTTGTAGCTAGATTCCATGGCATCTATGACAACAATGATGAAGGAATCTATGACAAATATGAAAAATTCAGACCTGATTGCATACCTATGACACATTATACATATCAGGGCTAAAAATAGCCACCAATATGGCACCTAGAGGGAGTTATGGTCAACCAAGATTCCCAATTTGAATTGGGGAAGAGTTATGCAAGGAAGAAGTGGACAAGTGTCTCATGGGAGTATCTATCACTAATTCGAGTTGAGTAGAGTCTCTTGGAGTGAATTCGAGCTCTTGATTTCACTTGAGGTTAATAAAAGAGGAGGATGAGGACTGAGAGCATCTTTTGGTCATTTTTTCATTTGCACTCTTGGAGAGCTTAGCTTGTCCTTGCATGGTGGATGTTCATCCTTCCTGTTATTGAACCAATTTGGAAGGTGAAATATCCTTGTCCAAGTTAGTTGGAGGAGAGGCCATTCAGACCTCTCATCATAGCTTCATGAAGTTGTTTTGATGCAGGTTTGAGTCCCCTTATAGTTTGATTTCATCTACCATTCCTTTCTCTACTATCTCTTCTATTAGTCTTCTCTCAATGTCCATATTCTATTGTTGATGGCGCACTCATAGTTGTGTAGACTTTGTGGAGGATGATTTGTTGACTCCATGGTTCTGTTATGTGATGTATATCACTGTAATGAGCTGCACATTAGATCCATAGCTCGAAATACCATACCTTTCATGTAATATTTCCAAGCAAACTCTTGATTCGAGCTAGTTTCCCCTCTATCTTCACATGGAGTTTTTGGAGTGATTTTGTATCTGTTTTACATCAGACTTTTTCTGAGTTTTTGCTGATGTTTTGAGTTGTATATGATGTAATATTTATGACCAAAATATTATGTGCATATCCTTTTATTTTTGATTAAATATTATGCAACAAATCTCATGTCCCTTGTTAACCATTTTCTCACAATTTCTATGTCTCACTATATGTTGTTTTATGGGAGTTATATCAGACCCTAAAACCCGATTTAATGCTACATTTTGGTTTCCCTTGAGGTCCTCTATCATATACAAGCCTCAATTCAGAAAATAGGGAAGGTTGTACAGTGTTTGGGAAGCCCAAAAGTTCCTAGACTAGTGGGGTTTTTAACCATCGAATTCACCTAGTATTTTTCCCCTTCCTTCCTCCTTGAGAAATGCAAGCCCTTAATGTTTCTAATGAATATATAAGTGTCTCAGAGATGCATTAGGATGTCTTAAGACCTCCCAATCCCCTCCACACATAATTCAAAATTATTTGGGTGCTTTTGGAGCAGTTTGGGTTCATTAGTCCAAGGTTCGAATTTCGAAAAAATTGAGAAGTTACATGGTAGGGATGTTACAAAAATAACCCAAAATAGCTCGAAGTTGTCATCATACAGAAGAAAAATCCCACATACACATGCAAAGAATATAACACATACCCAACAATCTCCCACTTGTTGTTTTATTTGCATAAAAATGGACCATGTATTGATGGGCTCATAGGTTCAGGGCATTAATGCCCATAGATTCTCTACACCAAGAGAAACTCTTAGTATTGATAGACTTCGTCAATGAGTGCAACATTCTTCAAGGTGTCAATATTTTCTAGCAACACCTTCTAGTCTTCAACCATATCTCTTACAAAGTGATATTGCACATCAATATGCTTTGTCTTAGCATGATAAGTAGGGTTCTTTGCTAGGAAGATTACACTTTCATTGTTGCAATATAACCTTATATGTTTTTGTACAAACCTAATACTTGAACACAATCTCTGCAACCATATAGCTTCTTTACTTGCATGGGTGGCTGCCATGTATTCAAATTTTGTAGTTGAGAGAGCAACTACAACCTATCTCTTGCTCATCCAATGGATAGCTCCTCCAAATAGGTTAAACACGTACCCACTTGTAGATATTCTTCGATAAATATCTCTAGCCCAGTTAGCATCAACGAATCCCTATATATCGATTACTCTGTTTGGTCCAGGTCTTATTTATCTCCTCCCACGGCTACAACATAATTGTTACATTTATCGATGATGATGATTCACAATAGTTTGTACATAGTTCTGTTCTGAACTCCCCTCATCAAGATCATTGATCCTCAAACCATTTTGCATGTATCTTTTGTAAACACGGTTTGTACGCTTGCATCACCCATATTTCCGATGGATATCAAGTTTCTCGCTAGATTTGGAATGTGTAGTACTCCAAGTAGAGTTCTAATCCTTCCCTCCTTGCGCTACAACTTAACTCTTCCACATCCAATGATATTGGTTGTTGAATAATTTCCTAGGAACCCATATCCTCCATTTTACTTTTCATATTCACAAAACCACTCCATATGGGGAGTCATATGAAAAGACACACCCTAGTCAATTAACCATACATCATGATATGAATGGGCACCTGTGGAAGCTAGGTACACATTCCCTCCTTATGAGGAGGTCTTCGACTCTGTGGAAGGGGTATCATTAGATCCCTTCCCTTTTTCAACATTCTTAGATCTACAATCCTTTTTATAGTGCCTTACTTTACTGCATTTCCAACACTTCCTCAAAGGTTTTCCCAGGGATTTAGATCTACCTTTAGATTTAGATCCCCCCCCTAGATCCCTTATTTTTATTTCTCTCCTAGTGACGACCTCTCACAGAAAAGGAATCCATGGTATGATTATCCATGGATTTCCACCTCATCTCTTCTGATAGTAGGGATGCTATTATTTCATCAAATTTTAAGGTTGCTTTACTAACACTACATATTGCTACAATCAAGTTATCCAGGAATATGCAAAAGAACACAATCAAGTAATACATTTATCTTCTTTAGCCATTGTAATACCAGCATAGGTGATTTGACTTACCAGAGTATTGTAGACATTCAAATGCTCTGTCACTATGTCATTATCATCAATTCTTAGGTGATACAACTTCTTTTGTAGAAACAACTTGTTTACTAGGGATTTTGATTGATACAAACTCCCTAGCTTGTTCCAAAGCTTTAATGCACTATCTTCTCCAGACACATTCAACAACACAGAGTCTGATAAGCACAGTTGGATTGTACTCCTTGCCCTTCTTTCTAATTTATCTCAGTCTTCTTTCGTCGATCTAGTGGGTTGTGTACTCGAATCCACATCAATCCACTGTTCTCGATCTACAAGAAGATCCTCCATTTTGAGCTTCCATAGCTCAAATTTGTGGTCGATAAATTTTTCAATCTTGATTCTCAAACTGCTCACCATTCTCTTTCAATGCACAAATCACCGATGTGAAGCTCCCACTAAACCTATGTTTATCACAAACCCAAGATTTATCAATTGCGTCGAACCCTCAACAATAAAGGCATCCCCTTGAAGCTAATAATCGAGCTCTAATACCACATGTTAGTTTTAAACATGTGTAGAGAAGCAAAGCATACATATTATTTTAAGCAAAATAGAGATTACACCACAACATTTACACATTATACACATATATTTACCCTGGAAACCTTTAACCAAGAAAAATAGCGAAACTTAGAGCCACACCTCTCGCTTTTTCATTATGATTATTAACCACTCACAATACAATATGTAGGTATTCCACAACATCCAAAACCCTAATCCATTAACTAGATTATAAATAGAATCCAACTCCTTAACCAAGATTAAATTTACATATTTTTAGGAAAAACCCCAAAATAGTCCAAAGACATCGGTCGTACAGATGACAAACCCAACACACACATGCAAATAATATAACACATACCCAATAGATATATTACGAGCTTGAGTTGTGAAATGAGGGTTAGAAGGTATAGGGAAAAGGAATTGTTGCACAAACCCTAAAAGTTGCAAAGCTACAAAAGTTGGTCAATGAAAGTGAACAAACAAATGTGAACTCGATTAATAGCCATGCGGTTTGATGAACTTGAATGAACCTCATACTTTTTCATGTTCCCCAAATTTTAAATCTCAAGGTTGAAGTTCCGTGAACCTTGTGACATGCAATGACATCCCTAGTAACCTTTTTGGTGTAGACTACTACACCTCACCTAGAGGGATCTGAACTGGACCTGCTAGCACAAAACTAGCCAAATGCTCAATAACAATGGTGACAACTAATTGAGTAAACCATTGGGCTTGATTGTACACGTTGACCCTCAAAATAGGACACAAGGGACACATTATATATATATATATAAGAATTACAAATTACAAATACACAAATGAAATATAGATATAAAGATTCATTTTTCTTTGAGAATTTAGAAGATTTGCAAAATATTGATACTAGTTATTACATCAATGTCAAATTATGATCAAATACAATTAATTAGAATATTCAATACGCATAAAATAGAAGTTTAGACATTAGAACCATCAAACTATAATTTTTCATTGAGTCATTTGATGTCAACAAAATCAAAATATATTATAGAGATTTTGAATCACTAATACTATAGGTGGGAGTCTCAATGACATACAAAATAGGATGGATACTAGAACTGTAGGTGGAGGAATTTCATAGTTTTGTTAGTTTTCCTCCCCCATGTCACAATCATCAAGATCACCACCACTCCTCCCCCATTTCCAATCCAAGATTTGCATTTGCTAGTGTGGACGATGACATCTCAAGAGGATCACTATAATCAAAAGTGACTGAATCTTGCACTAGTTCATTAACATCCAATTTGGTTAAGGCCAATTAAATATTGTTGTCCAAATCCATATCATCAGGAAATACATCCCACATCTTTGTCTTTCCCTTCAACCACTTGCCTCTCATCCTATAAATAAGGCAAAGGTTGGAGTGCACATGCACCGTTGTCTTTGCCATGGATTGCTTAAGGATGTTTTTCTTCAAAGTGTGCAAATTCCCATATTTTCTCCAATGTGTTGGTGTTTGACATGTAGGGACATTGTTAAGGAACATGTTGGACACACATGGAAATACATCCCACATCTTTGTCTTTCCCTTCGACCACTCATCCCTCTTTATAAATAAGGAAAAATTTGGAGTGCCCATGCACCATTGTCTTTGTTATGGATTGCTCAAGCCTGCTCTTCTTTAGAGTGTGCAAATTTTCATATTTTCTCTATACGTTGGCATCCAACACATAGGGACACAGCTAGGGAATGTGTCAGACACCCATTTGACAAATGTCCTAGTTGTTCGGACATGCACATTCATTTTGAAACATTTTTGGGTTTCTAGGGTCAATAGTGCACTTACTAGGGTAAAAACCCTTTCTTTACCCTCAAAAGTGCACTTACTACGATAAAAACCCTATTTTACCCTCAAAAGCACACCTACAAGGGTAAAACCCTATTTTTTACCCTCAAAGGTGCCTCTCTTGTTGTTTTCCTCTTTTTTAGGGAGTTCTTGCTATTTGTTGGAATTAAAAGCACTCTTACATGAGTAGCATACTTATTCTTGTATTTTGTGCATTTAGGTTAACAATTAAGGCTTAGTTAATTGAGTAATGGTTGTTCTAGTTCAGTTAACTACCTAAACGATTAATTTAGGCTAATTATACATCATTTTCACATGCATAATTGAGTTAACTACCTCATGAGATAGTTCTAGGGATATTTAATACTAGCCACTCATGCATGGAAAGTTTACTCTCCAAGGAGGGTGAATTTGTCTAATATTAGGCACAAAAGTACCTCACTGGAGTGTCCTAATCCTAGTTATACCCTATTAGAAATTGCGTGATCATTATTGCTTCCTTAGGAAAGCACATTTTATCATTTAGGGGTAATTATTAAGGGTTTCACTAGCATTAATCTTGTGCATGTAACTAATCCTAAGCTAGGTTGCATATATAATGTGATATAATGAAGCTTGCATCTCATTGATCAAGTATTCATTCATGTACTCTCTTGGAGAATTCATTGTTAATAAAGATTACATTGTTTGTATAATTTCTTGTATCATTTTATCTTTTATGTATTGCTAACTGTGTTGCTTTTTCATTTAACTTCTAGATCCATTGCTCCAAAATCTCACATGGTATCATAGCCTTGGTGATTCTAAAGAAGTTGTTTTACAGGTTTGTAGATCGAAGACAAAGCTTAGAGCTTGCAGTCAGGATGCATCAATCTCCCCAATTAATTCTTACTCCGTTCAACTACCTTGAATGGAAGACTAAGATCATGATTGTATTACACAACAAAGGGATCTACAAGATAACAATGGGATTGGAGATTGAGACGAATTCTGTTGTGGAAAAGACAAGATGGTTTAAATGGATGGATGAAGCGTTTGGAATGCTATTATTTCTCGATTTCTCCCGACCTCACTAATATCACATCAATCCTAATGAATCTTCCAATGACATCTGGAACATATTGGAAGGACTCTTTGGACAACAGGATGAGATCAAAGGACATCAACTGGAGAATGAGCTCAAAAATTTGAGCTTGAGAACAATCCAACACTTCTCCATAGAATTTGAATCATTCTCTTCCATCTTAATGGGAGATGATGCATTGGTTCAAATTAACCATTCAACTGGGGGAGAACTTGCAACAAACCTAGTTCTTATTGCTGAATATCTTGCTAATGTATTTTCTTTTTCCTCAAGTAATATTTCATAGTTGCATGTAGAATTTGTTGACATTGACAAATAGATTGTTGCAGATCCAACAACCAGACCAATTTGGCCACAACATACTCTTCATGAAATAGGTATCTAGTTGGAGATCCAATATCAGAGAGTGGACCCATTCACATTCTCAAACTGCTCCTCGTGCATTCACTTCTATAGAGCCCTTGATGCCCATCGACAGTTACATTTTAGCACAGGAGATGCACAGTATTTTTCAGAAGCTGCAGAAAATCCACATTTAAATATTACCATGAAGGAGGAGCATCAATATTTGATGAAGAAACAACCTTGGTATCCATATCCCCTATCCATTGGTAGGATACTTATATGGAGCAACTAGAAGTATCGATCAAAGTTGGAAGTAGATGGACATGAGAGTGATCATGGGTAGAGATGACTACCAAAGTCCACCAGACACTATCTTCTTTTTTGGGTTATTTTCCCCACTCGGTTTTCCCTCTTTTCCCACTTTTAGGGGATATTTTCTTTATGTACTTGGGTACCTAACACGGATGCAAATTGCTAAGACCCATTTATTTGTGCATCTTACTCACCTAAGTTAGGCTTAAAGGGGGGTCTTGGTGTACATGCACATTCATTTTGAAATATTTTTGGATTTCTAAGGTAAATAGTGCACTTACTAGGATAAAAACCTTTCTTTACCCTCAAAAGTGCACGTACTAGGGTAAAAACCATGTTTTACCCTTAAAAACACACTTACAAGGGTAAAAAACCCATTTTTACCCTCAAATGGCGGCTTTCTTGTTTTCCCTCTTTTTAGGGATTTCTTGCCATTTTCCCCTTCAAGAATCTTTTTTTAAAATAATGTCAAGATATGGAAGAGGACAAAATCTACACCAAGCTCACTTGCTTACAACAAACTGGGACAATGGACGAATATTTTAATAGTATCCTTGTGTTGGATACTTGCGTTAATGACATATCTAAAGAGCGCCTTCTACAAATTTCCATTTGTGGGTCGAAACCAAGTATACAGAATGAGATTAACATACTGGATGTCAGGGATGTTGAACAGGAATGTCAAAAATCTAAATTGATTGAAGAAGAAAAAAAGCATATCGACCACATGCTTATATCCCCCCTACCTAAGAACAAATGAAAAGAAGGATGATAATCCATGTTGTAAGTGTAATGCTCCTAATTGGTGTGTAGGACACAAGTGTAAAATGAAAAAAATATTCTTATGTGAAAAAAATGATAATGACAACGATAATGATGAGGAGGCTAGCGATGCATCTTCTGACTCATAAATAGATGTTGACGAATACAACATCGAGGAGGCCAACGTCACTCCAACACTCTTGGTAGCCGCAATGACTAGTATCTATCAACCCCAAACTCTCAAAATGTTTGGCTACATCAAAAATAATAAGGTGATAGTGTTGGTTGATAGTGGAAGTACACACAATTTTATAGACTCCAAACTAGCGAAGCAATTAAATATATGCATCTACCCTACCTCCAGTTTCCAAGGCTCAATGTCGTGGAACAAGACTACTTCGTTTGAAAAAAAATGCCATAAGGTAGAATTAGATATAAATGACTACAAATTAAAATCACCAATGTATGTTATAGCAATTGGAGGGGTCAAAGGTGCCACTAGGAGCTCAATGGTTGGAAACACTTGGTACAATGTGGTTAAACTTACAAGAATAATTTATAAGTTTCTTTGAAAATGGACAGAAGTATAATATTTATGGTATCAAATTCCATCCCCCCCAAATTGTTTCATCCAATAAAATGGAAAAAATGATTAAAAGGGAGCTCAACCTTTTTTCTTACATTGCTATTCTATGGAAAGAATTGCTAATGAAAGTCAAAATGTTAATCCAAGGAAATTAGAGCAAATCCTTGGGAAACATAGTAACGTCTTCCAAGATCCTCCTCATGGCCTTGCCCCATTGCGTTCAAGGGATCACATCATAGACTTGATTCCAATTTTAGATCCAATTAGAAAAAAATCATAGAGATAGTCTCACAAACACAAATCAAAATTATTAGACTCTAGTGTGATTACATGTAGTAAGAGTCCCTTCTCATCCCCAATCATACTTATGCGGAAAAAGGACAGGTCATATAGACTTTGTATTGATTCTCGAGCATTAAATTTTTTTACCATAAAGGATAAATTCCCCATCCCCTTTGTCGAAAAATTATTGGACAAGCTCCATGGTGCAAAGTATGTCTCTATGTTAGACCTAAAATCGGGATTTTACCAAATTAGAATTTGAGAGGAAGATATTCCCAAAACTACTTGTTGCACCCATGAAGGCTTGTATGAATTTTGGGTCATGCCTTTTGGACTATCCAATGATCCTGTAACATTCCAAGTTGTGATGAATGACTTATTTCGTCCATACTTGAGGAATTGTGTACTTGTCTTCTTTGATGATATCCTTGTTTACAGTAAAAACTTGAGCTCTCACCTCAAGCATGTAGAGACAATATTGAAGCTCCTTGAGGAAAATAAGCTCTATGCTAACAAATCTAAATGCATTTTTGGACAAAAGGAGATAGAATTTTTGGGACATATCGTTTTAGTTGAAGGGGCATCAAGGTAGACCCAAAGAAAATTGTGGCAATTACTGAGTGGCCTAGCCCCAAATCAATCACATTATTAAGGGGATTCCTAGGTCTGGCAGGTTACTATAGAATATTGGTTCATAACTATGCACAGGTTGCGGCACCGTTAACATCGATATTAAAAAAGGATTCCTTCAAATGGGATAAAGATGACGAGGTTTGTTTTGAAAAGTTTAAAACCTTAATGACATTTAATCCTGTCTTGGCAGCCCCATATTTCGCAAAAACATTTATCCTTGAAAGCGATGCTTCAGGAACAAGTGTAGGAGTCGTGCTCGTGCAAGATAACTGCGATCATGCAAGATAATCTCCCATTTCCTTTGAAATTTGAAAGTTAAAACCTAATGAGTAAACAAAATATACTTATGACAAAGAAATGTTGGCGATAAAGCATGCCTTGTTCAAGTGGAAGTAGTACTTGTTGGGAGCTAAATTTCTTGTCAAAATAGATCACAACAATTTGAAGTATTTCCTAACCCAGAAGAATCTTTCATTAGAACAACAAAAATGGGTGAGCAAAATCCAGGTTTTTTATTTCGACGTCCTTTATAAAAAGGGCAAGGAAAATTTGGTTACAGACAACTTATCAAGAAAACTTGAAGATGATGCCACTTTATGTTCCATTTCCATAATATCTCTTGAATGCATTTTAGAAGTTGAAACTAGAACGATCTGCTCCATATTAGTGAATGAGTACCTTTTCAAGTGGAAGAATTTGCCAAAAGATGAAGCTACTTGGGAGAATGAAGACTTTCGATTGAGACACTTATCTTTACCAATACTTCATGGACGAAGTATTTCAAGGAGGGATGACTTGTAATATACCTAAATGTATATTATAATTAGTAATATTTTGTATTAAATATATAATTAGATGTAATTCCGATAAGTCATGATCATTATTTAAAGGACGTGAATTATCCCCATTCTTGTGTATTTATACACACCATTGTGACTTATTCAATTATCATTCAAATTATCAATAAAATTTATAATTATTTGGAATTATCCATACCATTATACTTTGATTTCATGGATAAAATATCATTACATGTAGCCTCTAGGATTCTATCTATATTCATAAATTCTTGGTAAATGTTAGTCTTTGATCACATAATAATGTTTGACCTCAATTGGTATTGTTCACTAACAAACCCTTGATTGTAAGGCATGTGAAGAAAAACTTGAAAGAATATGTTGAGGTGTGTTGTTTCTAAAATTTTCCCTATTGTGAATCATACATAAAGATGAGCATTGATATTATATGTAAAGTTTGTAAAATCGAAGATGGTGTTATATTTCATTTTAATCTTTTGTGAGAGGTAGTTTATTATCTTTGTCTTACAAAACTTATTCACGTTGATTGCATGTCATGCTAGAAAAATGGGGACATCCATGCTAAGAATATGCTAATGTCAATGTGGATGCAATGCAACCATCCATTGAATTTTTTGAGAGCATTGAGATAGAGATTGTAAAACCTTCTATTTCAGGTAGTGCTTCAAACAAGTCTTTTTATTCTAGCCATATTTTTAGATTGAGGGGGATGATTAGGTCCAACATAATTTGTGAAAATTGATTGTACACTAAATGTAGTAGGATAGATTAGTTTCACACTTTGATCAAGTGCTCAATTATATATTGCAAACATTTATGAAATCATCTCTACATTTAATATCTAAGGAGGTTTGAACTTAGTAGCATACAAGTAGTTGTGATGAGTAAAGTCAACAAATTAGCTTGGAAGTTGGATTTTGTTTACAAGGTGTTCTAGTGCAAGAGTACATGGCAAATCTAAAGTGAATGCAAAACCATCTAGGAAAATTTATTAAGTCAAATTTCAACCAATTTGTTAAGACTTTACAAATTTTTATAGTTCAATGAAGATTAATCAAGTTTTTACAAGATTTTCTAATTATGTGAAATATTCGCCAAAACATTTACAAAGTTTTATAATTTTGTGAAAAAATCACCATGCTTTTACAAGATTTTATAATTTTGTGAAAGATTCACCCATATTTAATAATTCCATGAAAATTCAATAAAAAATTATATATGCATATCAAATTATTGAAATAGCCTTCACTTTTTCCCATGTATCATGGGGATTCGCCCATTTATTATACATATTAATTTGGGGGTTCTTAAACTTTTCCTTGGAATGAAGAAAAACATTGCTGAGTATATTTCCATATGGCTAAAATGCTAGCAAGTGAAGGTTGAATATCAACACCCAGCAGGTCCATTGCATCATTTGCCAATTCCAGAATGGAAATGGCAAGTGGTAACTATGGATTTTGTAACCAAATTACCAACTACTTCAAGAAAGCATGATTTCATCATGGTTGTGGTGGATAAATTATATAAGGAAACACATTTTATTCCAGTAAATCTAGAGTTTACAAGGCCAATGAGATAGCTAGAATATTCATGAAATAAATATTCAAATTGCATGGGCTACCCAATGCAATTGTATCCAACCGAGATACAAATTGTATGTCTAACTATTGGAAAAGCATTTTGCAGATTTGGGTACACAACTAAACTTTAGTATTGCCTACCATCCACAACTAAATGGAAAAACATAAAGAGTAAATCAAGTGAATATTGAATACATGCTTCGCTTGTATGTGATGGACAAACCATCCAAGTAGAAATATTATCTACACTTTGTAGAGTTTGCATGTAACAACGGGCATCAAGCATCATTGGGAATGAGTCCATTTGAAGCTTTGTATGGAATAAGGTGTAGGACACTAGTGAGTTGGGATAATCCAACGATATGAATTGTGCTTGGACAAGAAATGATTGAGGAAAAGGAGCAACAGGTTGCAAAGATTAGGAAAAATTTGAAGGCATCCCAAGATAGATAGAAAATATATGTAGATAAGAATATAGTGCATAGGGAATTCATTGTTGGGGATCGTGTTTACCTCTAAGTGAGGCAAAGGAAGAGTTCCTTGAATCTTGGAAGTTGTGCCAAGTTGTCATCAAGATATTGTGGTTGAAGTGCTTGAGAAGATAGGGATAGTTGCATATAAAATTGCATTTCCTGCTAACACTAGAGATCATAATGTTTTTCATGCTTCTTTGCTTAAGAAATATGTACATGATCCTAACCATGTGATTGATTGGGATGTGATCTAGGTGGAACCCAAATGAGACTTCCAAACAAATCCACCGTGCATCCTTAACAAGAAAGTAACATTGCTTTGGAACCGATCCATTGGGCAAGTAGAGGGCAGTGGAAGCACTTTGGTCCCAATGAGATTACTTGGGAGTTGGAGGATTACATGAGAGAGGCATATCCATTTTTGTTTTGATTTTGAGGAAACAACAAAGACGGTGTTATTCCAAGAGGGGGGGACTGTAATACCCCTAGTTTTTAACCCTTGGAATGTATTAAATCAAATTATGTAAATGATGTAAATATGCTAGTATGGAATCCTAGTGCGGAGCTCAAGGCCAACTCCTAACTAGTGAATGGCTAGGCATGCATAATGTAAATATTTCTATATGGGCCATGTGGTTGTATTTTCATGATGACCCAAAAGCTATGTAAATATTATGTGGAAAAATAATAAAATGGTCCAAGATGGATGTGTAAAGAGCACTAGAGGAGCTATGATTCCACTAGAGGGGGATATGAAAGGGGGCATATAGAATATTATTGAATCCTCTATTTCCAAGTGTCAACCTTATAACTCATCCTATTGCTTCCATGTTCCTTAAATGAGCCAATTATTTCCTTTGACTTATTAAATCCAATCATTGAATGAATGTGTAAGGTTGGACGTGGGAAAAATATCCTGGTGTTGTAATGGAATCATGGGATGAATATACTTCTATGGCAATTGTAAGATTCCTTCCTTACATGGTAAGAATTTATGTTAGTTGTATTTTCACCATCCTCTCATCTCCTTTAGAGTCTATCACCCATTTATCATGCAGATTTTTACACTATATGAAGTTTTTCATGTTGTTCTCTCCATTACCAATTACTAAACTATGAAAATAACCAAAAAATCAAATTGTGGACATTAGAGGAAAGAGGATGGATGTAGGTGAGAATAGAAACTATGGAAGATAGGAAACTTTAACCGTTGTGTATTTGCTACTCCTAAATGCTTGAGAACCCATGAATTAATATTACAAGAGGTTCTCCAACAACATACAACAAGTTGAACTCTTTCTACACACACTAGTAATCATTGTAAGGGTTTGATTTCCTGAGCGAACTATGTAGCAGTGACTGGAAACGCATTCCTTGTGTTGTTTGGGGTAGTAGAAGAGAGTGCCATGGCTGGGATGGCTGAGTGATATTCTTGTAATTGCTCAAGGGTGGGAAGTTTGTCTAAGCATGAGAGCAAATGGGTTTTTGGTTGAGAGAGAGAAGCATGTAAGTGTTTCCTTCACCCTAGTGGCCTCATAGCCTCACTTGGGGTTGGTACACAGCTAATTCCTACATTTTGGTGGAAAATCGCTCTTACACGGAAATTGCTTGGATCTTCTTATTTAAAAGATGAGTATTCTCTTTGTCTATGAATGTAAATTGATTTTCTTTACTTCATATTCTGTATGCATTTGATTTATGCATGTTGTGTGTGTGGACAGAGTTTTAATTTTGTTGTGGTTTACATTTATGCATTTGCACATGCATTTATTATTCATGAATTCGTATAATGGACTATGGTGCAAAATTTGGAAACATGAAATCCATGATTACCCCCATTATGGTCAGAATGATGGATGGGGACGCTACAATGGATATCAATATAATTTATACAAAGGGCACTCAGGTTAATTAGACACTGGTAATTCAAACATGATTATTCATCTCTTTTGACATTTTCTTCTACAAATTATGGATATTAGTAGGGTTTATAGGGTAAATTTTTATTCAATGGTGTTGAAGAGGAATCCCACCATTTTTACTACTCCAAACACGTCAACCTATGAGCTAGCTAGTATTGCAGACCTTTATGAAGATGTTTTTTAGATTATGTTTTCTGTAGGGTCGATAGAAGCCATGAGAAATGATGCTTAAGAACCTTATTTGTTTGGTAATGACAATATATGAGCTTGGTCAAGTGGAATCACTCAGGATATTGTTCCGACAAATTTTCACTCTCCTAAATTTGTAGCTACATGTGTAGATTGTTATAATCCCCTAACAAGAACTGTGGTGTCTGTAGATGCACTAAGAGAAATATTTTCTATGACAATTGATTCAATATCTTCAATGATATTCCTTCCCCAAGGTGAGGTGAATTTGAGTGAAGAAGAACAAGCCACTAAGTGTTTTTTGAACTTCCAGTAAAGTCCAAATAGGAAATAAATTCAGATTTATCTTGATAACGAAAATTCTTCATCTGGACTCACTTTCCCATTGAAGATTTACATGTTTTCAAAGGAATCCCCAAAAATGATAGCCATGATTGTATCTGTCTTTGGGTATGATGATGATTTGATGGTTGATGAATTAATAGTTTGGGTAATAAATTGAATTTCATCTAAGATCAATGTATCCCCCATTAATTTTCATTGGACTAAATTTCTATCACAATCAAATCATGAACAACTCTACAGATTTCATGAAATTAATTTTCTTAGGTACCAATCGTATTTTATTTATCTTATGTTGTATCATCAACCTGAATAATTTAAACATCTTATCTTAAAGAAGTTTTCCAAATATGGTCATCCACTCTATATTGTGGATTGGGCTAAGAAGTTACTGAAGTTAAAATTTGTAATAGGTTATAAAGACTTCATTGACCAATTTCTTTCCCACGTTCACATTGTTTTTCATGGTAAAGCCTCTCCTTGGATGCCTCAAAAGTTTAGATAAATCCTTCAATTAAGTCCTTATACCATGGTTGGGGATTGTTTTTTTTAAAGATAATATGTTGATTAGAGTCTATGGTTATGAAAATTCACCTTATCTCTTATCTATGTACGTACCACATTGTCTATTTTCTTTAGAATTTATTAGACAAAGGATTTCCTCCGACTACTTGCACTTTGTCTTAAAAAATTAGAAATCAACCTTTGTTCTTCATACACCAATATTTTCCTTTGTTGTTAAGAGTAGGCTTGCCCTCGGAGTTGTTAATGGTATCTTGAATTTCTTGGATCTTAAAAAAGGAGCTACGTGGCACTATGATCCTCACCATTTGATTTACAAACAAAGAGTAGAATTGAATTCCTCACCCTATGTTCATCATATCAATCCTATTCTAGATGAAATAGTTTCTAACAGAGATTCATGGGAGGAGGTACATACACTAAAACTCAAATTACGAAATCCATTTCAAGTGGATTAGTAGACATTGAGGATATCAGCTCTGAGTCTAGTGCAAATAAATTGTCAAAGATGTCAGTTACAAGAAAAGAAGCTACGGGAATTTAGGAACAAGGAACTATAGAGTATCATTTAATTCATGTGGAGTAGGGAGAAATCACAAGAAAATTTATCAAAGAAACAAGTGAGATGGATGATGATTCAAGAGAGCATGAATCAAAGAAATTGAAAAATTCTGAGCAAAGTTCACAATTGGCCTCGTTCTCTCAAAATGAGATTGAATCAAAACAATATAATATTTTTAATGAAGTGAGTGCACTCTTACAAGAATTAGAGCCATCGTACAGCCATGAACCACTTGTTAAAGTTACACCATCTACCACTCCAATGTCACAAGAATTTATTCAAACAAAAACAATGAAACATTTAAAATCATATCAAGGTTCTCATGAATTGTTGGGTGAAGGTATGGTCCCAATATTTTTAGCTTTTACAGACCATGAGAAGAATAAATTCAATTTATTAGTTCTATATCCAGATGCCTCATTAAATAAAATGAGTACAAGACTATTGCAGTACAAGTTGATTTCTAGGCTTAACTTCCTTATACCATTCTTGATACCAGCAAAGGATACTTCTACATATAATAGAAAAACCAAGAAACTTATCTTCAAATACAACGACATTCCTTTCCTTCCAAATTCCTCGACTTATAAAAATTGGTAAGGCAACATGATATGGATTCTTGACAACCCAGTTTTTTAAGTTTTTATCCAAATCCATAGATCCCCATACCGAGGATAGATGAAGATCTTCCAATAACTCATCCCAAATATGTTTATCAAAAGCACAATGAACAAAAATATGTTGAACTAATTCACTATCAGATTTACAAAGAAGACAAAAGTTTGTCCCCGACCAACCTCTCCTCATCAAATTATCCCAAGTGAGATTTTTATTTTCAAGACAAATCCATCCAAAACATTTAAGCTTTAAAGATAAGTTCCACTTCCATAGTTTACTGAACCACCACTTACCATCTAATGGATATTCCTCCTGAGAGATTGCATTATAAGCATCTTTAGCAGTAACCTGACCTGTAGATTTACTTGGTTCCCATAATAATGTTTCCTATTCCTCAATTAATCAAATACCTGCACTATTCAGACCCTTAATGTATCTCAACCAGATAGCTACACCAAAACCTTGTAGACCTAGACCCTCAGAAATGTACCAGTATGATTCACTACTCCTTAACCATCATGGTATTTTTATTTGATCAAGGATAATGAAACCAAATTCAGCCAAATATTTAGTGATGAAATCTGGGAGCTTGTAAGAGTCATCACCTCCAGTATAGGGATCAATCCCCACTAGAACCTTTTTACCATTGCCAATATTCCAAGTCAATTTGTTGCCTATCCTAGGAAAAATATTAATCAACCCATTCCAGATATTCGAGGCTCCCCTCACTTTTTTGGTTGGGATTCTGATCTATTCCAATACTAACATCCTTTTTAGATACTTGCCTTTAAGAATTGAGCTCCATAATCCAGATCAAAATAAACCTCTCCAAAGTGTTTTATAAAGAAGATCATCATTAAAAAAATGAATATTTTTAATCCCCCAACCACCTAGATTTTTTGGTAGGGATATTTTCTTCCAATTGACTAAGTGAACTTTTTGTTTGATGAATAATCCTGACCATAAAAATATTATCATATTTTGTCGTAACATCTGAAGAATGGATGAAGGAAGCCTAACTAAATACATCCGAGACACAAGAATACCCACGAGTACATACTTTAAAAGGGTTTGTTTTCCGCCTAAAGATAAACTTTGGAAACACCAATTCCCAATCCTTTTTTCAAACTTTTGGACAAGCCACATCCAATCAAATTTCTGATAGTTATTTGGTTTGAGGTAAAATCCCAGGCACTTGAACCCACTGTCCATTGAATTACATTGAACAGGAAAGAGGGCATAAATCTGAGCAAAGATAACCTCATCCACACCATTTCTTATAAAACAAGATTTATTGGAGTTGACATCCATTCCTTTATTTTAATAAAATAAGGAGACAATCTTATGAAAAGTGGACGAGTACTTGATAATCCCATTTACAAATAAAATCACATCATCTACAAAGATGTGAAACCCTAGGTGCATGGGTTTATTTTTAACAATTAGAATAGTTTTTAATTTGGGGTGTTGGTTGTAGGTCACAATGGATATTTTGGTGGAATGGATATTTTAATAGATTGGGTCCCCTTTTTGCATTGGATCCCAAACCTTGTACTTGTTAGGTTTTTCTCTTAAAATTTTTTATGGGTTACGTGGGCTACATTATATAGTAAATAAGCACCAACGCATCATTAAATGCATGGGTAGAAGATTGAGCGGGGGCGGATATGGCAACACGAATGATGAAATGTTGCAAACACATAAATTAGTGGCTCAAAACGTGATGAACATGAAGTTTTTCTTCGACTTTTTACTAATAATATACATTTTAACCATGCTAGGTAAAATGTTTCAAACATTATATTTTGCATATGTTGAATGTTGCATAGGGGATCAACAATAATGGAACATAAGGCTCTCATAGGAAGAAGAAAAATACAAAAGATGTGAATGATATTGAATTGGTTCTTAGTTCATCTAGAGTGGTGATGTAAATTAATAATAGGAGAATTTATTTATAAAAACATAAGTGATATAGTTGAAAGAATGTCTATTAGACATTCAGACATTCTTTTCGCTTCTAGTACAAAAACCAATCCAATGAATCCAAGAATTAAGAACCTGAATAGAACTTGCTACTATGGTATTTTATTTATACAATTGTGTATATTATACTATAAATGTATATATGCTCATTACATTGCATTCAAATGCTTGTAGATGGAACATGAAGAGGCAAAACAAAAGCAAACTAATCAACATGACATTGAAAATAACCCATGTACAATATCCCCTACAAGTGATGGAGAAATAAGGCATGCAAGTAGTTCGAGCAAAGACATTAGTTCAATTTGATGAATGATGATCGATATACTTGAATGTTTTGAATTTTATATATTGGATTTTTTTATAAAAATCGAACAACTTATTTAAATTTGAAATATCACCCCAATTGGTATAACGATGTGTTACCAATAGTTGTAATAATATTTTATTGATGTTTTGATGATCATGGACCTTTATGTCATCCCATTTTGTATATGAAAGATCCTTTATTCATATAAATAAAATGACGGTATTTTTAAATGCAACATCCAATGATGTAAAATAGTATGTTGTCAATTAAGATGATTTACATCATTACAATGAAAAACGTTGTAATATGTTGGTATATTTGTTTATGATACAATATATTAATGCAATGAATATATCCAAACACATTACTAGCAATTGCCCCACAAAGGTCGATAGGTTGTTGTCAGAGGGTGAAATGGTTGCAAAGGGGACACTAAAATCGAATTGTTGTTTTGAGAAAAAGACCCCAAAAAAGCCATGGACTAAGTTTTTCCATGGTGTCGACTTGGCCTTCTACCTTGATTATCATAAAAAAATGAGCTACCAAATTCGCAAGGAAGGCCAAGGAAGGGTCAACTTTAAAAATCCCTTTTAGGGCATCACAAATAGGCACTTGAATATTAAACATTTACAAAGTTAGCAATGAACTGAACACAGTTAGCATTTTCATAGCACTTCTATCACCCAAAAGAGAGACTGATTCGATGAAATGCTTATTCTTCCCGACTCGTTAGTCATCAAGCTATGGTAACATGTAATCAACAAATTGATTCACTACTTTTAAATGTGTTGCATATTTTCCCAACAATTTAGAAAGAATTTAGGTCCTGTAATGCTTTTCCTCTAATTCTCCCAATGAAGATGAAGCAAATTATACTTGCTTGTGAAGAGTATATCAACATGCGTTAAACAAAATACATGCAACATAATATTATCTTGATCTTCATGATTTCCATGCTCCAAATTTAGAAGATTCTCAACAAAACTTAGAATTGATAAAACCATGGCTTCTGAAACACTTTGAATAGATGGGATTGACAAAATGTCGGGGACAAGTGATTTCTCTCTCTTGAGAAATGAAGCAAGCTTTAAATGGTTTCTCATTTCCTAAAAACAAGTAAACAATGAGATAGGTGTTTCATTCCTCTCACTTTCTTGGATAAATTTCTCAACCGATGGTTTTATTGTTGTAAAAAACATATTCGACAAATTTACATACCAATACCATAATCAATTGAATCATACTTACTCAACACAATGGAAGTAACCTTAAGACACAATAGTCTCAAGTCTTTCATTCCACCAATAAATAATGGCAGGATCCTATATGATTCATAGTGGCACTTCTAATGTGAATGCCACTAGCAACCAACATGGGTGATGCCGATATATTCTCAACAACATTGTAGTAAGTCCTTTTCAAAATTGAATAAAGGACCAAAATTTTTGAGATTTGTTATATTCCTTTTATCACTCTTTTTACATTTTCAAACATTAATGATTTCCAATTACATTGAATTCTAGAAGTCTTAAAAAAAATCAACTTTAATGCTATAGTTTCCAAATACCCCAAACACAAGCCCAACCATTTACCATTGTCATCACACTTAATTACCATATGAGAGAATGACTTTTTAATATAGAGATAAAAACATTGTTTAATTTTGTGGATAACATATTCAAAGACCGGCATATAACCTCCAATATTTCCAGTTGTAGATGCCTTTCTTTCTTTTCCCATCATCTATCAATCACACTGCAATCCATGTTCTTATCCCTGTGCTTTATTTTTGTATGCACTCTATATTATGCATCATTGATCACTAATCAATAGTGTGGTTTGCAGCAAGATATTTTTTTAAACTCATTTTCGTCCAAATTCAAATACTTGTTAAATACTAAAAACAATTGTTGGAATTGCTAATATCACTTGAGATTGCAAAATCGAATGCAATAGGCATATTTTAGAGGTTGAATCCATTTATGAATTTAAAATGCAATTCAAGAAATGAAAAAATGCAATGTAACTAAAATTATATAACCACACTCCAGTGATGATAACCAAAAACTATCCAAAGCATATAAAGTCTAACCTACTCCATGTGACTTTTCATAAAAAAATAACACAACTGATAAACTTCCATTTATAAAACCACCATACTTTGATGCTTGTGTCAAAGAAACATACAGAAATTATCACTGGTGAGCACAACATAAAGGCTAGGGTTTCATTGCCTCTTTTAGGATTCGATGCAACGACCTCCAATTGAGCATCATCCAATAAAGAGAAGCTCAAATCCTTCAATTGAATGACTACAAATCTCTACTGATCCAAATTACATTACATCCAATTCTACCTTTCCTTCCCAGGCCTCAAGGATGAGATTTCTCAAAAAAAAAAGCACACAACCTAATCTTGGAGAATATATCCCATTACAGTAACGGATCTATAGGAGCCCTACTTTGACATTTTTTTACAAGGAAAAAGTATAAAGTTCCTCATTCATAACACTCTACAGTGTTGGCTTAACATCATATATGACTCCAATATTATAGACCACAAACAAGAGCAAAGAACTCCAAAACATGCATAATAGGTCATTCCTCGTGCACAAAGTGGATTATTAAAGCATGCCCCTTTATTCTAACTACTTTATTTTTCTAGGATTTCGTTAGGCTTAGTTTAAAAAGGGTGGACTTTCTTCCACTATAATTAATGCATATCAATCATATGAAGAACAAATACATGGCAATAAAAATGATCCTTAGTATCTTATCTAGCCTAGAAATATTAATATCGATATTTAATATTCCATGTCTAGTCTAGAAATATTTTCTTTGATAATTTGGAAATAAATTTTGATAAAAAAATATTTTTAAGGTGTATTTTGGAATTGATTTCTTGATATATGATAGATCCCTTCAAAATTTCAGTGTGATGTTTTCAAACAAAACATTATACAAGAAAAGAGGTTTAGAGGAAATGTTGTAGGAAAGAGCATGTTCTACTAATTCAATTATTTACTTCATAAAATCGTGTGGTTTTATCTTAAAACATTAATGTACTGACACAATAATAAACAAATCTACACATACATACATACATACATACATACATACATACACAAGTATATAAACAAAAAAACACTTTCTAAGTATGAAATTAAATTACATAGATATTGACATACTACCTATGTATACTATCTTAGTTTTTTTTTTTGTATGTTAAAAGATCATATTATATCACAGAGGAAAATAGTGTAAAAAAACTGAGCCTCCCACATGGAGAAAATAGCTTAGGAAAGAGTCTAAAAACCATAGGTCTTCCAGTTTGAGACTAACAAAAATCGAGCCCCCACAAGGAGGAAACAACTCAGGTGACAAAGTGAAAATCACAATGAAACTGTTTGAGACTGAGTATGTGAAAACATAAACAAACAAGTCCGACTAGGAAGTTCTGCTTGACTGTGAAACAAAAAGGACATACAGAATTATGAGACCAAAATATTAGAAACAGATAAATGAAACCCAAAAAAGGACCTGGGAGAACCCAGTAGCTAGTTTGACGGCCCAATCTCCATGCGAGGTTTCATCTCAGGTGGTGTCAGATTTTCCATGCCGCTAATTGTCAGCTCCCTTTTCAGACCATTGGAGTATGGCTTGGAGTTCTGATTTTCAGGCTCAATTGTCTGCTTAACTTTCTCTGACTGTTCCTCCTCTTTTTCAGTTTTAACAACCGCACCATCGAACTGGATTTCTGCTCCATGGGAATTGTCTACTGTAGCAGCGTTGGGTGAAATACCAGAATCATCGTCCGCATGACACCAGAAGAAGGTCAAGCAGATGAATGTTGATTGCCAACGTTTTTAGTTTCACGCATTTGCAAAACTTGACGCAAACATATGTAATAAGAATTAAGAATGATTTTTGTATGTAATGTCCAAAACTATTTACGTTGTAATACCATAAGTATATTTAGAAGGTAATTAACTAAAAACCCTTTAAATATAAGCTCTCAAACTATGCAATTGCTTTCTCGTTATTGCTCAGTTCACATATTTTGTTGAAACACATTTGCTTAGCATGCTTGCCAAAATAAAGAGCCTTGCATATAAAATTACATCGCTTTTATCACCCCATTTGTGTCTAACACAATCTAGCCTCATTCTACGTGAAATGCCAACTTCTCATTAATCCAGTAAAGCTCGAACTCAAGAGAATTGAAATACATGGATGGTCGTCGATACAATTCTGGAACTTCGGCCATTGAGTTCATATCTAATTCCTTACATCGGTTTATGATCGAGAATATGTATGCTAAAAAGTTGCAGCAACTTGAAGGTTCAGTGTTATCCGATCTAGCCAGCCCGGACTATTCTAGATAATCTAAAACTCATTAAATTGTTGAATATAATCACCCTGACAGCATGATACCAACCAAATGATTCATTTGAGCCACCTGAAATTTGATCAAAAGGATGTTGCAGTCATCATTTTTAAATAAGAAATCCGGTCAAAGGTTTGGCTAAAGTTGTGCCCGACATGGTGTTTTTTTTAGCACTAAAAGCAACATGATAGTTGTCCTGCATTTCATTATCTCATGCGAGGGTCAGGTGGGAGTGGGACTGCTCCATGAAAAACACAAATAGTCTTTATTGTGAGATGCATGACCACAGACTCACAGTTATTTCTTTAAATTTTGTCCATTGGTTGTAACTTGGGTAGTTGGGATGAATGATTGTTTCCCTCCCCACCCAGGTTCAATTGTGTAAGTGACATGATGCTCTTGTTGAACCCCTATTGTAATGACTGTATTTCTGGCCATATCTTGATTCTCTACCTAGAATAGCAGGTGTTGGCATTCTTAAATTTAAAAAAAAAAAGTTACCTCTTCAGATTTTGCGAATAATGAGAGCAAGGTCCTGCCTATAAAAAAAACAATATTATTATAAAAAAATACTTAATTTCTAATTATTAATAGAAATTTTCTAAAAGAAAACAAAAAGTTGCATCTGCATACTTGCAATAGAAAACAATTGAACACTAAAACATATCAATACATTGTATTCATTTGAACTCAATGATACCTTTCGAACCTATTTAAGCACCAATGTGTTTAAAATGTTATTATGCACCAATGTGTTGTAAATGTACAATTGCACAATGCTTATTCTTGTAGTAAACGCAATGGTGATCCCAACTAAAATAATATCCTTCCCTTCTACTATATCGTTACCATTATCATTATACCAAGATTTTACGATGTGCAATGATATACATACACTCGTGTGCCAATAGTATATAATTCATACGAGTGGTTTTAGAATATCTAATAGGCACCAATTCTTTTAGAATATAGTAAACACACCAATGTGCTATATGTATACAATACACCCCAAGGTTTTTTATTTACATAGAACACACTGGAGCATACTAAATATGTGCACAATGGCATGCCTTACTATTTTAAATGCACCAAGAAAAAAAACTTTGTTATAACCTTTGACCACACATAATTTTTAGTTATAGTGAACATCCACTAAAGCCTCCACTGTCAATAACAAAGTTTTTAGTATAGTTTGTTTTGAAAATTTTGCCTAAGCTTGTAACACTAAAAACCTTTGCTAACACATTTGCTACATGGGGTTTTCCTCGTAGTGGATCCAACCAAGGGAAATTAAGGAGAATGTTGTACATCGGGTTTCCTTGGAGTACTAAAAAATGGGTGTTCGCTATCTTATGGATAAGGCATAAGGGTATCTCAATAGCTTGAGAGGTTTTATCTTGAAACTATTAAAGACCTGAAGAGTGCAAGGAGTAGGAGAGAAGTGGGTAGCACATATGGCATGCCAAATCTAGGGTCTACAATGACATGTTTGAACATGAAATCATTATAGCATATTTCTTTGAAGAATAAGTTGACCTCATCTACCTTTTTTTCTCTGATAGAAGGGATGTTTGAGAGATCAAAGGATAGAGAAGTGGATCGAGCTTGGGTGAGCTCAAGAATAAATTTGTACATGGCCTGAATCGCATGGCCCTCTAGTTAAGGGATTCATGAAGAACATCCATGAAGGAGGTCTAAGAGGCATTATGAGAAAGACTTCAGACAATGTAGGAAGAGAATGTTGAGAGAGTCCAATTTCAAATGTTAGGTGGAGGAGAAAGAATGGGAGGATCATAGTTTGTTGACTATAAAATATGGATCTTATACAGTGGAAAGGCAATGTTTGAATGAGGTTAAGGGGTATATTTGGCATGAGTTGTCATGGAGAGAGTCCCACCTAATGAATTGTAAGGATAGTATCAATATCAATAAGATCTTATAAAGAATTGGAAAGAGGGCACAACCCCTTGGGATGGGAGACAATCATGTCTCTGATATAATAAGGGGTAGCTCTATATTTTTTAGGAGCCTTTTTGGATGAAAAGGACTTAATCTATTGCCTTAGCAAGTTAGTAAGAGAAGGGGTCAATAAGGGTATTTCCCTTTTTCTTGGGGTAAGTAGGTGAAGCCTTCTCTTCATCTTCATTAGAGGAGTTGAAGCTAGGTTCAAAGGAAGGCTTCTTATTCTTTATTAAGCCTAATATTGATATGATAAAGTTTCATGGTAATGATCTAATAACATGGATATTCCAAATGGAGAAATTCTTCGATCTACACTAAGTTCCAACTTTACAAAAGGTAACTATTGCATCCTTATATTTAGAACATGATCAATTTGTCTGGTACCAATGACTTTGTGATTGTAAAAAGGACTCTATTATCTCTTGGTCTATATTTGCATAAGAACTGATAGCACATTATGGGGATATTAATAGTAACACCTTCTTTACCCAATTGATAAATCTCAAGCAAAAAGGTCCAGTTGCGGAGCACATTAAGCAATTTCAAAAGTTGAGTCTCAGAGTGAAGAACCTTCTTGAAAATAATTTGTTGGATCTCTTTATGGGAACTCTAAAAGAGAGTATTCAACATGAGGTACGTCTCTTTGAACCCAAATCATTGGAGAATGCATTTAGTTTTGTAAGGAATGTTGAAACTAAAAATATGGCTACTAGAAGGGATACTACTAACACCTATAGAGAGGGAAGTGTTTCCTCCCCTAACCGCAATCAACCTACAAGGTTGACACCTTATAAATTAGAGGAAAATAGAGCAAAGGAACTATGTTTCAATTCTGACAGCAAGTACAGTAAAGGGCATAAGTGCAATGAGAAGAAACTATTCTACATAGACTATGAAGAGGAAGATGATCTAGAATCGAAACAATCGCAAGAGTTAAATCTAGAATATACTACTCCAACTATGTATTTCCATGCATTAGCTGACATTAGCGCTCCTCAAACTCTCGGGATAGAAGAATATATCAAAAAGAAAAGGGTAACAATGGTGATTGATTCTAGTAGTACCCATAACTTCATTAATTGCAAATTATCCAAACTTCTCAATTGCTTTATATATCCAACACTAGAATTTTAGGTAATGATTGGAGATGGAGGTACCATAAATTGTTCAGGGAAATTCCATAGTATTAAGATTACTATGGGGGGGTATTTATTGGATATTCCAATGATTGCAATCCAAATGGGTGGTGTTGATGTCGTATCATGGGTCTAGTGGCTACAATCATTGGGAACAATGGCTCTTAATTTTCAGGAACTTTTCATGAGATTCTTTTCGGAAGAAAAAGAAATTGAACTTAGAGGTATTCCAGGGAAACCCTCTAAAGTGATAAGCTCTTACAACATGACAAAATTGTTAAAAAATAGATGTTAGAGATATGGATCTAACTAAACTAGCTTACCTATCTATGCAAACAATAACATATCACAGTAAATAAGAACAAAAAGAAAACAAGAGAAAAGAGTACACCATATATACGTGGTTCACCCAATTGGGCTACGTCCATGGGAAGGTAGTCTTCTATTATCTTCGGAATATCTCCGTCAAGCTTACAAGAGAGCAATGTCAATAATCCCAATACAATATAGCAATACTTGTGAAAGTATAGATCATGATGAGCGATCCACCACGGGATGATCACACAAAGGATGAATGGATGGATGATTCACGAATGAATGAATATGATCCACACAGGGATAAAGGTGAAAGACTCCCTTGACTCTATTATATACCAAGAGATGAGGAGGAATTACTCTCACATATTACATGTGGGATAATATAATTCTCCATAATAACATATCTTTATATAATAATGAATATCAAGAGTATATTTTACCATAATGAATATGGGATAAATGTATTACTCTTTTACATAAGATTGTGGATATCTTCCGACATAATACAAAGAAATTATTACCTTCCAAGGAATATAAAATATTCCAACACTCCCCCTTAATAATGGCTGGGATAAAAGCCTACTAACAAGGAAGGAAGGAGTCATTATTGTTCCCTCTTGATGACAACTTCCATAAGAACCAAAGCTCAAAAGAAGAACACTTTGGCTAATGGAATTTGATGAAGAACAACCGCTTCTCATTGAATCACGAAATTGCACATGAACCAGGTTGTACGATGAAATACCAACAATAAGATGCCCAGATCTAAAGAGAAGCCAACATGGCTACTAGATCCACAAGATATCGAAAACATGTGACGCAATCCAACAACAAGGTGCCCAGATCTAAAGAGAAGCCAACATGGGGACTAGATCCACAAGATGCCTAGATCACCACAAGAATCATCACAACCATAAATTATAGATGAAGAACTCTGATATAACATCCACACCAGTGTACAGATACCTTCTAACAGCTGATACAACATAACATGTGGCTAAGAACACCACAACAGTGTACAAAAATACACAAATGGCCAATACACATGCGGATAGCAGACATTCTTCCAATCAAGGTGCAATATAAATATATGTAGAAGACCTCAAACATCGAAGGAACAAGACCCCAATGGTCTACACATCGAAAATGATATCATACAGATGAACATCATGAATTTAATAGTAGAAGATGGTGCTTCAATATGTTTGGAATGCGATGAAAGCCTAAACAGAGAACTGATTTGCACAAAAACTTCTAAGATTAAAGCATATAAAGATCATAAAGTAAAGGTGCTCATACATAAATGAAAATGCTTATACACCAAAGGTTAACAAACATCATAAAAAGATGGAAACATAATTTGATCAAATAAAAGATTAACTTGCTCATTAAAGAAAATGAAGTTGCTTTTACACATTAAGTGTCACCCACAACATATAAATAGTGAGCCCAATATTTCACTTAAATATATGAAAATTTAGTCATCAAGCAACTAATATTAAGCATAGATGCATTTCTTATTAGTATGATGTTAATATGCAAGAGATGAATGCCCTGAAAATGTCAAAGCTTCCATATATGAACATTAGAGACAAGAAACACATGTCAATGCTTCCATATAGGAACGTTAGAGACAAGTAAGAACAAGATAACCTCTGCAATCATAAGAATAGAAATCCTATTGCAACAAGAACAAGGTGCTCATGATAAATATTTCAAGATTATAAGATTGCTCAAAGCCATATAAATATTGAGTTAAAGATTATCAAAATAAACATGACATGAGATATATGAAAATAAATCAAAACGTTTAATATGATCAACATATAGCAAATTATGATCAACTCATGATAACATTTAAAATAAATTATGAATGACAAGTCACTAATAGTCTTAATCATGGGTTCATTTCTTGTTAACACAATGTAAATATGGAAGAGATGGAATGCCCTGGAAATGTCAATGCTTCCATATAGGGATGTTAGAGACAAACAACACATGTCAATGCTTCTGTATATGAATGTTAGAGACAAATAGCACAGGAACTAGGTACAATCTCTGCAATACATGAGAAAGAAACTATATCTTAATTAAATAACTTATGACAAGCCAAAATTATGATATCACATAGATTCAAAAAATTGATTTTACTCAAGAAATTAATTAGCAAGAGCAAACAATGATTATAAAGATATTACTTATAAAATAATGAAATTGTTTTTACACAAAGGTAAGGAATAACATATAAATAAATCAAATAATGATCAAAAGATAACACATGTGAGATTGTTCTTATAAAATTGATTTTATAAACATGACATGATTAGAAATCAACATGATTAAATATGATAAAAAAGAACAAATTAGTTATTAAGTATCTTGTTAAAAATATTAAGCATTAGATGGTTTATAGCTATCATCATGACAAAATACTATAGATCCATGCCCTTAAAAGATGCCAAAGTTTCCATATAGAAATGTTAGACAAATATATATCAAGAACAATAAATAATCTCTTAATAAACATGATTAGAAGCAAAACCTAAATGCAAAAGATGAATAACAGAAAAATTAAATACTTTACAGTAATGATCTGAATCTGCAAAAAAAACAGTTAGAAAAACAGTACTGATCTGAATCTGCAAAAAACACAGTTAGAAATACTTTACCGTACTAATCTGAATCTGCAAAGAAACTTTTATTTACAACCCTTTTGATTGAGTGCCCAGACTTGCCTAGACTTCTGTTATGTCCACGTAGGTGGATCCAGAACAACTTTTCCAGTTCCAGAAACAGGTTATAATAAAAATTCCGATAAACATTGACCGAGTTATGAGGCCGAAAACAATGTCGAATCTACCGAAGACGGAAACCTACACAAAGTCTACCAAACTTGGACGAAAGTTTCCGTTTTGGAAACCAAAAGACCCATAATTATGTTATGTCCATGAAGGTGGATCTAGAACAACTTTTTTAGTTCCAAAAACAGGTTATAATAAAAAATCCAATAACAATTGACCGAGTTATGAGGCCGAAAACAATGTCGAATCTACCAAAGACGGAAACCTGCACAAAGTCTACCAAACTTGGACAAAAAATGTCGTTTTGAAAACCGAAAGATAGATCTCCTTAAGGAGAATCATAAAATCATATAGATCTACAAAAACACATCAAAAAACCCTTGAAAAATTTCTGCAAAAATATACACAACAAGGTTAGGGTTAGAAATAAAAAACTACATAAATATGCCTAGATCTGAAGAGAAGCCTAATGGCTACCAGATAGAAAGCAAATCTACAAGAAATAAACAATGTCCAAATGATAAAATATTGTTTGAAAGCAATAGAAGGTTCTAGATCATAGCAACAAGCTCTGATACCATGTCAGAGATATGGATCTAACTAAACTAGCTTACCTATCTATGCAAACAATAACATATCACAGTAAATAAGAACAAAAAAAAGAGCAAGAGAAAATAGTACACCATATATACGTGGTTCACCCAATTGGGCTACGTCCACGGGAAGGTAGTCTTCTATTATCTTCAAAATATCTCCCTCGAGCTTACAAGAGAGCAATGCCAATAATCCCAATACAATATAGCAATACTTGTGAAAGTATAGATCATGATGAGTGATCCACCACGGGATGATCCACAAAGGATGAATGGATGGATGATTCACGAATGAATGAATATGATCCACACAGGGATAGAGGTGAAAGACTCCCTTGACTCCATTATATACCAAGAGATGAGGAGGAATTACTCTCACATATTACACGTGGGATAATATAATTCTCCATAATAACGTCTCTTTATATAATAATGAATATCAAAAGTATATTTTACCATAATGAATATGGGATAAATGTATTACTCTTTTATATAAGATTGTGGATATCTTCCGACATAATACAAAGACATTATTACCTTCCAAGGAATATAAAATATTCCAACAATAGACACTATGTAATAATTGCACAATTTGTGCTCGCTAGATGTGCAAACATTGATGCCCTCTATTCTAGTGGATCTCCAACAAGTTATTGACAAAAATTCCAAGGTATTTGGAGAGATGCCTAAAGGACTTCCACCTAATAGAGATCATGACCAAGTTATTCACTTGCAACAAGTAGTGTACCACCTAACATCAGACTCTACAAGTACCCATATGCACAAAAGAGAGAAATTGAAAAAATGGTTCAAGAAATGTTAGATGCATACATCATTCAAGCTATCCAAAGTTCTTTCTCTACACCAATGATGATGGTTCATAAAAAGGAAGGTTCATGGAATATGTGTCCAAACTATATAGAGCTCAATAAGATGACCATAAAAGATGAGTTTCATATTCTCTTCATTGATTAATTACTAGATGAATTACTGGGAGCAATTTTCTTTACCAAGTTGGATCTTTGTTCTAGATACTATTGTTGATGTATATGTAACTTCGGAATGTATTTCACATATATGTATATTGTATTCCTATAGATATGGTATTATTCCTCTATAAGAAAGTGTCGTCATTTATATTATAAGTGTCGTAACTTATACTTGATGGGTTATTAGACCACCTTGTTTGGGGTCGGCCCTGTATAAGTCATGTGGGTCAAAGGGTTATTAGACCACCCTATTGGGGGTCGGCCATGTGGGTCAAAGGGTTATTAGACCACCCTATTGGGGGTCGGCCCACTCAGCATTATGTTATGTGGTTAAGTTCGAGCCGACATGAGTTAGGTAAAAAGGCAAGTCAAGTCAAGTATAAATAGAGTGCGGGAGGCACTCTATTTACTCACTCACTTCACACACATGCTCTCAAGGAGGAGAGGCGCACTTATGGAGGAGTAGGATTGCTGCTAGGTTATGGCTATCTCTATTGGTTGGTTGTATCATTGCTCTATCTATCTCTGAGGAAGTTATTGGGGTTTTTCACCTTTATGGTTTTCCCCAAGTAAATCTTTGTGTCTCTTGTGTGCTTGCATTATTGTCTCCATGATTGATATGCTGTAGATATGCTGTACATGTTGTTCTCTCAGTTAAGATCCTAGATCATATTGAAGTAAATTCAGAAAATTTAACATGGTATCAGAGCTAGCCTGAAAGAAGGCATGATATGGCATGTATGACACTTGTTGCACTAACGATGCTAGGGCTTGATATAGCAAAAACCAGTCATCGTAGCACTTTCGCTATAAATCCGTTTTGGCGAAGTTTTCGGATCTGAAATTGTTACAGGCCGAAGCTAAGATCTCCAGGTATCTTTTGTCCAAAGGACAACCTCTAATTCGTTGTACTTTGTGATTTATGATCTGTACAATATAGGGTTTCTGCCTCTTCCAGATCTGAGTCAAAATCAGGTGACCTTGGGAAAAAGGTCATATCTTGGGCTAGGAAGCTCCAAATGAAATTTCGTAAAAAGTGACAGGTAGTACACAGTCTGTACTATCTCAGAAAAATTTTTCAGAGGCCGAAGTTGAACCAGTGACACGTGGCACGCCGTACAAGTTCGCTCTCCTGTTTTATCCCATAAACAGGTCACGTTGCGACATTTGGCATAACTCTCTCTCAGAGAATCCAATTGGGGTCAGACCTGTCAGGATGGAAAGGTAACAGGCCGAGCTATCTCAGAAAACTTTTTCATAGGCTGAAGTTAAAACAGTGACACGTGGCACGTCGTACAAGTTCGCTCTCCTGTTTTATCCCAAAACAGGTCACGTTGCGACATTTGGCATAACTCTCTCTCAGAGAATCCAATTGAGGTCAGACCTGTCAGGATGGAAAGATAACAGGTCAGGCTATCTCAGGAAACTTTTTCAGACCCTGTGGATCAAAAATTTCGGAGTTACACCAGAAACAATCAGGTACATATTTCTGTCAAAACAGAATTATTTTTTGGTACCTTCATTCATGGCTTCCGGAATTTAGGGCTTTGAAGAAAGTTGGAATTTTTGTAATCGGAGACCACGGCTGGATGCTACTCATCAAAATAGAAATTTAGAGACCAAGATCAGAATTTTTGGTTGGGCAGAAGGCCGGGTTTGATCAGACCCTAGTTTGGGACTTTGATCAGAAAAGTGGAAAATTAGGGCTTCTGTAAAAATGGGAATTTTTGAAATCTGTGACCACGGCTGGAAGCTCCTCAGAAAAATAGAATCTTAGAGCTTTGGATCAAACATTTTGATTGGGTAGAAGAGTGGGCTTCATCAAACCCCAGTTCAGGGTCACGTTCAGTGAATCTGGAAGTTTCAAAGGCAAAATTGAGGAGTAAAACTTTGCAGTCTTCAAATTCCGAATATACTAGTTTGATCAGTTCATCAAGGCGCATATTCCTATCCTTTCGGAAGTTTGAAATTCAAAGTTTGAATTTTTGGGGTCTCTCTGACAAACCCATATCCAGCTCCAGGTCCAGTTCTTGCAAATCAAGTGGATTGGGTTGATCCTAGAAGAAGATGGATTGGTCACTTGCATAAGTGAAGAAGTTCCTGTTTCAGAGGGAGATGAGGCTAAGGCCTTACATAAAGAGATTACAAGTAATCTCGACAGGTATTACTCATCAAGGTATGTTTTGAGATTTGTTCATAATTAAGTTTATGGTATGTTTGTCTTCATGTTATCACGGTTAGTACAATCTTGATTTTAGACTTTACATATCACCTTAATAAAATTATGAATGCATGATAGAAGTCATTCATTTATTAGGAGTATGAAACTTATGTTTGTACTAACACATTGTGATGTTGTATGAGTTTTATGTTGTCTACTAACATGAAAGGTACACCAAGAAGACAAATCATGTTCTGGTTCAAGAACATATGATCATGATGACATGAGGACAAAGATTCATCCATTGTCATGGATCTCATAAGAAATCCATTCTCGAGGTATGTATAACTTGGTTTTATAATGGTTAACTTATGAGACATGCAGGTTACTAGCACAAGTCACTAAAGAGAACTAGAAGACATTATGCGGGTATGTTAGACATAAATAGCTAGCATGCTAATCCAGGTATGTTTTTCCTATATCAAGATAGAATCCTACCTTGGGATAGAATCTTATACTATTGTTGATAATGATTATTCATGAAGTCATAGGTTTGAATAATCATGGTTGTATGCATATTATGTTTCTTACCTTAATTGATGATATGACTAACCAGAAGAATCATGAAGGTATAGGTTGAAATAATCACATGATTTTATGCATATTATATCTCTTCTCTTGATTGATGATATGACTAACCCGAAGAGTCATAGCTTTGAGTAATTACAGGTTTAGACATGTTATGTTTCTTATGATTTGACTAACCATAAGAATCCTACATAAACCTTGAATGCTAATGCTTATTATTTCTGTTTGAGATGATCATGACTATACATGCTTGAGATTATTGTGTTTTAATAGTATACTAATGAATGTATGTTTTTATATGAAATCACAAGGATAACACAATCATGATACTAATAAGCATGCATAGGAACCAAGGATGAATATGAGTTCAAGAACAGGTAATTCAGGAAGCAAAGATCAAGAGGGAGCACACTCTAGTTGCTTCTGCAAGAAAGCAAAGGAGCACACTCCAGTTGCTCCTGCAAGAAAGCAAAGGAGCACACTTCAGTAGTTTCTGCAAGGATGCAGATATTCAGAGGGAGCTGACCATCTTTCCACAACAGAAAGGTGTAGAAGAAGCTACTTCAGGTTAGAACTCCAGCAGCTCCTGTAAGGAAGCAAAGACTCAGAGGGAGTCCACCCAACGAACAAACAAAGATAAGTATTTTAATTTCTTGTATATTTGTCTGTTTAAATAAAATTGTTCAATGATGTATATGCTCATGTTCTTAGACTTAGGATATGTATTGTGCATATTAGAATAATTACATTAATGACCAGTATACTACTAATATGCATGGGTAAGTAGCCTATGGCACTGTACAACATTCCATTGCTACTTATCTAGAATGAAACCTCTTTGCTGACATGTTGGGAGTTGTGCACACTCTTAACAATGTTCTGGTAGAGATTGGAAGGCATCTAGAAAGTTACGGGATATGGATAAATGTTGAAGCATTGGCTAAGATAATTGCATGACTGTATGGCATATTTCTTTATGTGTAAGAATTTGTTCTAAAAACTATGAGATGTTTTCTAATCATGCAATTTAACTTGTTGTGTAGGAAAGATCGTATGCCATCTCCTACAAAAGAAGAACTACAACATTTGTTCAGCAACAAAATTATCTATTGAAGATATTGAAGTTCCCAGGATCTGGGATGAAGAAATGGAATGCCATGATCCGTCGATCATGAAGAATGATGTTTGGGATGTAGTCCCAAGACGTGAAGGGAAGTTTGTTATGACTTCCAAATGGAACTATCAAATCAAACATGTTGCAGATGGCAGCATTGAGAAATATAAAAGTGATGAAATAGAAGATACGCCAGATGGATTCAAGACAGCTTCCTTGAATGGTGTAGTTGAAGAAGAAGTGTATGTAGAGCAGCCACTTGGTTCTAAGACACATGATAGGAAATCATATATGTGCAGAACTTGGTATGGTGAAGACAGATTGATTTCCGACACGCAGCGGAAGCTTACTACCGAGTTCGAGATGAAGAACTTGGGAATGATGCACTATTTGTTTTTGGCATGGAGGTGTGGCAGAGTGCAGATAGAATCTTCCTTGGACAAGGGAAGTATGCAGTAGAGATCCCAAAGAGGTTCGGGATGATGGATTGCAAGGCCATGGCCACACCTATGGCATTAAATCTGAATCTTCTATGTGATGCTTCATCTGAGCCGATTGATGTCTCTATGTATCGCCAGATGATTGGGTCCTTGATGTACCTGACGAACACGAGAACAGACATTTGCTTTGCTGTGAACACATTAAGCTAGTTCCTGATGGATCCGAGGAGTGTTCACTTGGTTGCTGTAAAGCATGTTCTGAGGTACCTGAAGGGTACAGTGGATTATGGGCTCAGGTATGAGGCGAATCAAAAGTTTAACCTGCAGGGTTATGTTGATTCAGACTGGGCTGGCAGTGCTGCAGATAGGAAGAGCACATCTGGGTGTTGCTTCAGTATGGGATCAGGTGTGATCTCTTGGTTTAGCAGGAAGCAGTCCTGCATAGCACTGAGTACAGCTGAGGCAGAGTATGTTGCAGCCTGTTCAGCTAGTTGTGAGGCAGTATGGCTACGGAAGCTACTATCTGAGTTATTTGATCTCCCGTTGGAGGCTACTGGTATCTTCTGTGATAACCAGAGTTGTGTGAAGCTGTCCGAGAAACCAGTGTTTCATGACAGGTCGAAACACATAGAGATCAAATATCACTATATCAGGGATATGGTGCAGAGAGGAGCTATGAAGCTCCTATATGTTGCGACGGACGAGCAGATTGCAGATGTGCTGAGGAAGCCACTAGCCAGGGTGAAGTTCGAGTACTTTAGAGAGAGGCTTGGCGTTCTTCAGATCGAGTACACTTCGAGGAAGAAGTGATGGACACATTTGCTGAAGCCATTCCTAGCATGTTGGAAGGAGGATCCTTCACATGGCTGTGGATGTAAGCGCTGGATGATGAGCATCAGGATGATGTTCTAGTTTCTGCTTGATATGATCAGTTGGATCATTTTATGTATGTATGTACGCATCATGTTGGATGCTGGATATGATCAGTTGGATCATGTTTATGCATCATGTTGGATGCTTGGACCATGTATCTGTATATGTATCAGGTGGATACATTGTATGATCAGGTGGATCATGTATGATGATATGTATCAGGTAGATACTTGGTATGCATCAGGTAGATGCATTGATGATCAGGAGGATCATGTATGATGATATGTATCAGGTAGATACTTGGTATGCATCAGGTAGATGCATTGATGATCAGGAGGATCATGTATGATGATATGTATCATATATTTGTATCAGGTGGATACATTGATGATCAGGAGGATCATGTATGATACTTGGTATGCATCAGGAAGATGCATTGATGATCAGGTAGATCATGCAGCAGGATGTTGCAGTGATGATCAGGATGATCATAGATGACGAGCTTCAGGATGTTGCTCCAGATGACATGCAGCAGGATGTTGCAGTGATGATCAGGATGATCATAGATGACGAGCTTCAGGATGTTGCTCCAGATGACATGCAGCAGGATGTTGCAGTGATGATCAGGATGATCATAGATGACGAGCTTCAGGATGTTGCTCCAGATGACATGCAGCAGGATGTTGCATTGATGATCAGGACGATCATGGATGACAAGCTTCAGGATGTTGCTCCAGATGACTTGCAGCAGGACGTTGCAGTGATTATGATCAGGACGATTATGAGTACATCAGGATGATGTATGGTGAGTATCAGGTTGATACTCTGTGGCCGTGGATCAGGTTGTGCAGATGAGCATGTCTGGGAGATCCTATAGGTCGGAGTTGTGTACCCGTAACAGCCTGGGATGCTCTTTCGAGACATTGCTCTGGGAGGACATGTAATTTGTGCCCTGGGAGATCTCAGGTCGGAGTTGTGTACCCATAACATCCTGAGATGCTCTTGCGAGGTTTTGTCCTATGGCATGTAATTTGGGCCCTGGGAGATTTCAGGTTGGAGTTGTGTACCCGTAATATCCTGAGATGCTCTTGCGAGGTTTTGCCATGACCACATGTAATTTGTGCCCTAGGAGATCTCAGGTCGGAGTTGTGTACCCGTAACATCCTGAGATGCTCTTGCTAGGTTTTGTGGTGGACCACATGTAATTTGTTCCCTGGGAGATCTTAGGTCGGAGTTGTGTACCCGTAACATCCTAAGATGCTCTTTCGAGGTTTTGTGGTGGGGTCACATGTAATAGCGCCCTGGGAGATCCTACAGGTTGGAGTTGTGTACCCGTAATATCCTGGGATGCTCTTTCGAGGTTTTGTGACGCACGTAATAAGTCCTGAGGATTCCACAGTATGGCCAGTGATGATGAATACCTGCAGGTGGTGGGCCTACATCCAGTATGAAAAAGGACTGGCTCTGTAGAACTTCCTATGACGAGTAGATTCATAGATTGATTGAAATAGCAGCAGCAGTGACGATGATGATGACTCGATGATGATTATCCAGTGACGATGATCCAGAGAAGATGACTTGTGCTAGAAGAACTGTGCTGAGAAATACCTTCCTAGTTAAGAGGGAGTGTTGATGTATATGTAACTTCGGAATGTATTTCACATATATGTATATTGTATTCCTATAGAGATGGTATTATTCCTCTATAAGAAAGTGTCGTCATTTATATTATAAGTGTCGTAACTTATACTTGATGGGTTATTAGACCACCTTGTTTGGGGTTGGCCCTTTATAAGTCATGTGGGTCAAAGGGTTATTAGACCACCCTATTGGGGGTCGGCCATGTGGGTCAAAGGGTTATTAGACCACCCTATTGGGGGTCGGCCCACTCAGCATTATGTTATGTGGTTAAGTTCGAGCCGACATGAGTTAGGTAAAAAGGCAAGTCAAGTCAAGTATAAATAGAGTGCGGGAGGCACTCTATTTACTCACTCACTTCACACACATGCTCTCAAGGAGGAGAGGCGCACTTATGGAGGAGGAGGATTGCTGCTAGGTTATGGCTATCTCTATTGGTTGGTTGTATCATTGCTCTATCTATCTCTGAGGAAGTTATTGGGGTTTTTCACCTTTATGGTTTTCCCCAAGTAAATCTTTGTGTCTCTTGTGTGCTTGCATTATTGTCTCCATGATTGATATGCTGTAGATATGCTGTACATGTTGTTCTCTCAGTTAAGATCCTAGATCATATTGAAGTAAATTCAGAAAATTTAACAACTATCAAATTAGAATGAGGAAATAATTTTTTTTGAAAACAACCTTCATAACACATCAAGGTCATTATGAATTTTTGGTGATGCCATTTGGCCTTACCAATGCACCTTCCACATTTCAAAGCTTGATGAATTCTATTTTTAAACCATTCCTAAGAAATTTGTGTTAGTATTTTTTTAAGATATACTAATCTATAGTAAATATTGGGAGGAGAATGTACAACATGTTGAAAGGGTCTAAAAACTATTGGAGGAGCATCAATTGTATGCCAAACCTTCTAAGTGTGTCTATAGCAAATATTGGGAGGAGAATGTATAACATGTTGAAAGGGTCTAAAAACTATTGGAGGAGCATCAATTGTATGCCAAACCTTCTAAGTGTGCCTTTGGGGTTCAGGAAGTTAAATATTTGGGTCATATTGTATCTCACAAAAGTGTCAAAGTGGACCCAAGCAAAATTAAGGCTATCATGGAATGGCCAGCTCCCAAAACCTTGAAGAATATTAGAGGATTCTTAGGATTGACAGTCTACTACTGCAAGTTTGTTAGGAATTACGGTCAAACAACAACACCTCTAACAAGTTTATTGAAAAAGAAGGCATTCTCTTGGACTCAAGAAGAAACCAAATATTTTGAAAAAATTAAAGTGGCTATGTGTACAAATACGGTATTAGCCACGCATGACTTCAAAAAAACCTTTATAGTGGAATGCGATGCCTCAGGACATGGCATTGGTGCAGTGTTAAGCAAGAAAGAAGGCCAATTTCCTTTGAAAGTTTCCAACTTAGAGGGAAAAACTTACTAAAGCCAATTTATGAAAAGGAAACATTGGCCATATTACATGCAATTAAGAAATGGTGCCCTTACCTAATAGGAAGACACTTCAAGGTAAGAACATATCATGACAGTCTTAAGTACTTCTTGAAACAAAGATTGTCTTCAGAAGAGAAATATAAAAAGGGTTACAAAGATGATAGGTTATGAATTTGAAATTATCTACATAAAAGGGAAACAAAATGTGGTGGTGGATGCACTTTCAAGAAAATAAGATGACATTGAGGACTTACTTTGTGTTATTTCCATTATTCAATATGATTGGGTAGAAGAAGCAAGGACATAATGGAAACAAGATCAGAAGGCATGCAAGATAATTCAAAAAGTACAAAAAGACCCTAGTTCACTAGATAAATTTGTGTGGAATAATGATTCATTATGGTACCAAGATCACCTCAGTATTTATGTAAGAATTCTAAACTCAAACAGAAGGTCCTTTTCGAATTGCACACTTCTACTATAGGAGGACATTCGGGGTTCTTGAAAATGTATCACATGATCAAGAAGTATTTTTTATGGGAAGATATTAAAAATGATGTTCAAAATGTTGTGGAAGAATGTTTGGTTTTCCAATGAAACAAAGGAGAGACAATCAAGACACTAGGTCTTCTACAAGCATTAACAATACCAAGTCAGCATTGGGAAGAGGTCTCAATGGATTTTATCATAGGTCTACAAAAGTAAGAAGGAAATACAATCATCATGGTAGTAATGGATTGAATCACAAAATATGCCCATTTCTGCACTCTTTCCCATCCATTTAAAGCAAATACAGTAGCTGCAACATTCATGGAATTAGTTCAGAAGCTACATGGAATCCCCAAGATTATTGTAAGTGATAGAGATCCAATTTTCACTGGTAATTTTTGGAAGGAAATATTTTCTTGCTTGGGAACTCAATTGGCTCACATCTCCTCTTACCATCCTCAATTTGATGGGAAAACTAAGATTGTGAATAAATTCCTAGAAGGGTATCTTCATTGCGTTGCATCTAATAAACAAACACGATAGGTCAAGTGGTTTCCCTTAGCAGAATGGTGGAACAACACATCTTTCCATACTTCATAAAAAATGTCAGTATTTATGGCACTTTATGGCTATCATCCTCCTTCCATAACATCATCCTTGAAAGAGAAATCTAAGGTCCAAGTAGTGGAGGATCACATAAATAATCACCACGAGGTTCTCCAACTATTGAAAAATAACTTGGCTATAGCACAAAATAGGATGAAACAACAAGCATATCAACATCACAGTGAAAGGAAATTTGAAGTGGGGATTGGATTGGGTATTTTTTAAGATACAACCACAAAAATAGATGCCCCTCAAGCAACAAAAGAAGGACAATAAATTATCACGCTAGTACTATGGTCCCTATAAGGTGTTGCAGAGGATTGGAAGTATGACTTACAAATTGGAGTTACATCCATATTCACATGTACATCCAGTCTTCCATGTGTCTTGCTTAAAAAAGGTAATTGGTGACCAGATTTCAGTCCAAACTATTTTATCATAGATTGATGAAGAAGGGAAATTGGTACTAGAACTTGAAAGAATAATTGAAACAAGGACCAATAAACTGAGAAATCAAGAAATTACTGAGTACCTCATCAAGTGGAAGAACTTGCCAATAGAATATGCAACATGGGAAGATGAGTTCTTTAGGAAGAAACATCTAAAATTAATTAAGTGTTGAGGACAACACTCATTTGCAGGGGAGGGGCATGTTAAGCCCTATATATTGTAACATTACATTTATATTGTTATATTTGTATTGTCTTTATTGGTTGCTAGGACCTTAATTGTAATTGTAGGGTCAACTAGAATTGTAATTGTACCCTTTGTCTCATATCTCTCTCTCTCTCTCTCTCTCTCTCTCTATAACGAAGAGACCTAGCTTTAGGATCATCTCATCTTATCTTGAGTCTTTGCTACATTGTATAAGGAGGTTTCCCCCTCTAAGTGGCTTCTTATTCATCTCTTTTCTTCATTCTTAAGGCGTTGGATTACTCTCTCTTTCTTGTTATATGATCTTTTGGGAATTTGTTGCATAACATTATTATTGAAAGACTTGGAAAGGGATTCACGATTTAGGAGGGGTTCCTTGTATATACTAGGATTGTAATTTTCTTCTGGATAATGATTTTGGGTTTATGCGATTGGTTAGTTTGGAATTTTTCTACATTTAAATGTTTGAGTTTCCAACCATTTTTGGAATTGTGTGTCTTGTTTTTGGTATTTGCAACAAATATTAGTGGTTGAGGTAGAGGGATTAAGTCTCTCCTTTTCTTTAGTGTGGAGGATGGTTTGAGTTACATTCTTAGGCAATGGTGTATTTGTCACCTTGTCAACTATTATAGCCTGATTGGAGACTTGGGCTTTGGCTTGCTAAGGTTTGTTCCATCCCATAACAAATTTAATATAGGCATTCTCTATGAAAAAAAGGAGGTTGATGGGAATGAATTTCGCCCTATTTTCTTGATTTAAGGTTTGTGTAAAAATGACATAAAGAGTGTGTTTGGGAATCTCTAAAGTACAATCATGTAGAACCTTATGCCATCGATGTATGAAAGTTGAGAAAGCTTCCTTCTCTTCTTGCTTGAGGTCTATGAGGGTAAACATACAAGAGTCATCTGATCTAGGTATGATAAAGTATTAGATGAGTTTCTTTTATAATAGGAAGAGATTGCGGGATGACCCTTCAAGGAGATAATGAAAGCACTGAAGGGTGTCACTTAATAGGGAGCATGAAAAGAGCTTAATTAAGATATTGTTATTTCCCATGAACTCAAAGAAATCCATGGTGAAGGCCTCTAAATGGAACCAAGGATATTCTCTTACATTTCCATAGATCTTAGGAAGTTCAGGTAAATTTGGAGGAAGTCATGTCTACACAATCCAAGGAGTGAAAGGTTGCCTAAATATTTGATTAAAAGAAGGCCTTATTTTCATATTTCTTGTTCTATTACTATGGTACAAAATTTGTTAGGTTAATATTGACTTGGTTAAAGTGTGATTTAAGATTACCTTGATTCAGTCAATAATGAGTTTATCGTTGGTGGTTTATGTGACAATGGTTTTGGATAACCCATTGTAGTGCTCTGGTTTTTACAGCAGAGCACTAAGTAAAATTTCTCAGTTAATTTTCTATGTATTAAACTTTAATCAAGTGTTTGGGAGTAAGTTTCCAAAAATTACTATGCTTCTAAATGATATTTAGTGTACTGTCTTGTTTTTATCAACCATACATTCTCATTTTAAAAACGAACTAACATATCAATGTCTTCTTTTCAACAATTTGTTCCAGCGTAAGAATATGTTTTACAGTAGTAAATGAGTAAATCGAAAGTTATATGCATGTTTAGAGTATGTTTTTGCATAATAATCAAGTAACGTAAATAACAAGGAAATTACCTGATGTTGATGCTAACCGTAGGTTGTAGCAGGTTGTATAACCTCTTAGACAGCCAAAATGAAGTGTCCACCCTACCGACCAGCTATTATCTTGCTGGCCCTTGGAAATCAAAGGATTTCCAAGCCCCCGAGCTCACAATCTGATAATCCCGAGAGCAGTGTTTACTTCGGTTCTCAAAACCTTTCTCCGTCCTTAAACTTTTCTGTCCTCCAACCTTTCTCTCCACTTCCAGTTTCCCCTCCCTTCAACCTTCTCCTCCTCTATATACATGTCCATCCTCGAGAAGACCTTGGGCTTACTCCACCGCCCCAAACTCGCCCTCTCGAGCCCCTCAAACATTTACTCCTTTCCCTAGTTCATTCATCCACGTCTCATTATAAAAATGTATAATTAATTACTCTCATGGAAAATTTATTTGGTTTTGATTGACGGTCGTAAGTATTTATTACGGTGGGAAATTTCACCCAAAGGTTATCCATTCGGGACAAGCTTCATTAATTACAAGTCTATTCACCAAACCTTGTATTTATTGTTATTAATGTAATTAATAAAATATTATATAAATAGTTGACCCCTTTCAACTTGGACATGGCGTGTCTTAAGGGTCTACCTCATCCGTCGAGATCACTTATCTTGAGATTTAAATTCTACGATTCGTATTGAATAATTAAATAGTAATAAACCATTTTCCATCACATCACGTTCATTCCAAAAATTGTTATCCTATTATGTCTAACTTAGAAATGTAAAATAATCACATTCTAATCATTCACTAATCAATATTTACACTTTTACCTATTTTGCAATTGTTATGACATGGGTAGTAATATTATTAAAGTAAATTTTAAGTAATAATATTAATTAAATCCCCATAAGGTAATAATAATGGTGAATTTAATAAAGATGTCTTTTACATCATTTGTTTATCACATGAGTACCCTAACATCTACATAGTATCGTCGTTCTTCTAAACAAAGCACCCTTAAGTGCTTAAACAATCTTACTAATTAATTAGACAGTACCATTACCTTATTTACAACAATTCTCAGACGACAATGTTAACTGATGACACTTGTCTCAATTGTATATCACAATGTTTACCAACGAGTAATACATAGCTTAATTGACTTGTTTTACACATCTTAAATAACTTTATATTCATTATCTGAATTCGGTCAATGCATGATTAACCTAATTACTTATGATAACTTATACATTTATTCAATATGTTAAGTGTTTGTATATCGATACTAGTGTACATGTGCAAGGTGTGCATGCGTGGCCAGCGTATGCACAGATCATAAATGTACTATAGACAAACCCCATCCCGCCTATGCATACCTGCTAACTAATAGTAGTATTTACCCCCATGTAGAAGAACAAACATAATATAAATAGTACAATTACTTCAACATTCTCAGTTATTTAACAGTTAATTCTTTACGATTTCACATCATTATCTTTATCTTTACATTAGTTCAATCAATCATGTACAAGGAAGGGTACCTACTACCACTAACTCGGAATCAAGGAATACTAAACCCTCAACAATACTAACTAACACATCCTCCCATCATAACCTACGTCCAACATCCTCCCTATCCTTCCTCTGCTAGTACAAAAGTGGATGTCGGACTCACCGATCTGACCACATAGAACTTGAGAGCGATAACGTCGGCTGAACAGCGGACCTATCCTCCCCTAGCAGGCATCCAACCATCGTCATCACAACAACATGGGGAGCGTGTCTCAGCACGGCCCTCCCACGACCTCGGGTCTCATGGAAACATAGGGTGGGAAACACATCCATCCCTCTCAACATATTGGGCCTCCGCCCTTATCAACTCATACTTTGCTGTTATCGGGATTATCAGTTTGTGTTATCGTATCATCATTTTGGCTGCTAAGGTTTACTGTATGAACATGTTTTTCCTTTCCAATATATATCAGATCAAGTAACTGGCTATCCCATAGCCCTTGTGTCCTGTAGGTTAGTATTTTGCAAAATACAAATTTATAGAAAGCATTTCCCATTGGTCGCCAATTGATCCATGTTATCAAAATCATTTTATTTCATGTAACCTTTTTTTAGCTCATCATAGATGCGTATGACATATAACACTTCAATAATTCATATAAGAAGATGGTATCCACGTACCGAATCATATATTTCACATTTCATTAATGAAAACATATAAAGATATACTGTAATCGTAAAATAAAGAAATTATATGGTAATCATGACATCATAACCGCATAACATAGTAACATCATAATCATGGTGAAATTATAAAACAGAGTAACATCATATAATGAGGTCCATCATATCGTAATATAGTTTACTCAGTCGAGCTGAGTTCAACAGAATATATAAGAAAATAAAGTATGGTGTGTCTAACTGATAAATATGCCTAATCAAAATATGGGCGTTACATACACCCACCCTTCGGGAAACTTCGTCCCGAATTTAGGGTCAAAATAGTGAGGGAAAATCTCGATGCATGGTCTCTGCATCCTCCCAGGTAGCAGACCCTGGGCTATACTTGTCCCATTGGACCTTAACTTGGTCCACATGGCGACTACGGAGCTGTCGAACCCTACGATCAAGTATACGTAATGGTTCGACCCTAAAGGTTCCCTCGTCCGAGACCTGCAATTCCTTCCAATGAATTTTGTGAGTCTCATCAGCTATGTAATGTCATAATACAGAAACATGAAATACATTATGAGTTTTATGCAAGTGGGGTGGCAGCGCAAGACGATAAGCAACTGGTCCGATTTTTTCAAGAATCTCAAATGGACCTATAAAGCGAGGTGACAACTTGGTACCCTTCCCAAACCGAATGGTACTTTTATTTGGTCTGATGCGAATAAATACACGATCCCCTACTTCATAAGTTCTATCTGATCTGTGTGCATCAGCGTAACTCTTTTGCCTATCCTGTGCTTCCTTCAGCCGCTGCCTAATCTGTAACACTTGCTCCTCCATTTCCTGAATCAATTCAGGCCCAATTAAAACTCGATCCTCTAACCTGTCCCAACTGAGTGGTGTCCTGCACGGCCTCCCATACAATGCCTGATATGGCGGCATACCAATGGAGCTGTGATGACTATTGTTGTATGCAAACTCCACTAAAGGAAGATATTTCTCCCACTGGGTCTGTTGATCCATAACATACATCCTAAGCATGTCCTCCATCACTTGATTCACCCTCTCTGTCTGTCCATCTGTCTCGGGGTGATAAGCTGAGCTTAAGTTCAACTGTGTCCCTAATGCTGATTGCATGCTTGTCCAAAATCTGGAGGTGAACTTAGGGTCTCTGTCAGAGATTATCCTTTTAGGAACTCCATGAAGACGTACAATCTCATTTATGAATACCCTTGCCACATCTATCACATCATAGGTGTCTCTGACTGGAATGAAGTGAGCACTTTTGGTCAGTTTGTCGACTACCACCAAAATAGCATTATGTCTCATAGATTTGAGTGGTAATCCTACAACAAAGTCCATGGAAATGACTTCCCATTTAGTCATAGGAATATCATGCAGTTGTAGGAGACCGGCCGGGTGATGATGATCTGCCTTAACTTGTTGACACTCAAGGCATCTCGAAACAAAATCCACTACATCCATCTTCATACCTGGCCAGAAGAAGAGTTGCTTCATGTCAGTATACATCTTCTTCACCCCTGGGTGCGCACAGTAATGCGATCTATGGGCCTCTCTAAGGATTGTTTCCCTGATATCACCTTCCTTAGGAACATACATCCTTCCCTGATACCGCAACAATCCATCTTCCTCAAGATGGTACCCATCATACTTCAATTCTTGTTCCTTTCCATTCTGAATAGCTGAGGTTACTTTTAGGTACCAACTATCGCCCAATAGTTGTCCTAGTACTCTTTCCCTCAAGTCCACCTTTAAGGGAATTAAGGAGAAAAGTATCGGCCTTCGGCTTAGAGCGTCTGCCACCACATTCTCCTTTCCTTTGATGTAAGAGATACCAAAGTCATACTCACTCATGAACTCACTCCATCGCCTTTGCCTAGCATTCAAATCCCTTTGGGTAAAGATGTATTGCAAGCTCTGATGGTCTGTTTTAAGGGTGAAGCTTCTACCAACTAGGTAGTGCCTCCATAATTTTAGTGCCAACATTACTGCTGCCAATTCTAGATCATGCGTGGCATACTGCTCCTCATGAGGTTTCAACTTTCGAGATGCAAAAGCTATTACCCCATCTTCCTGCATCAACACCGCTCCTAGTCCTTGCTTCGAGGCGTCGGTGCATACCATGAAATCTTTATCCATGTCAGGTACCCGCAAGATCGGTGCACTTGTCAACAATCTTTTTAACTCTGTAAAAGCAGCATCGCATTCATCGGTCCATTCATACCGGACTCCCTTGCGTTGCAAGGTGGTAATAGGTTTTGCAATTTTAGAAAACCCTTCCACAAACCTCCGGTAATAGCCTGCTAACCCCATGAAGCTGCGCACCTCATGAGCATTCCTTGGAATTGGCCAATCTTCAATGGCCTTTACCTTTTCTGGGTCTACAGAGATCCCTTCACCTGAGATGATGTGCCCCAAGTAGTGAATCTCTTTTTGGAAGAAGGAACACTTTGATAATTTACCATAAAGTTTATGTTCCCTTAAGCATGTCAAGACTAACCGCAAGTGTTCCTCATGCTCCTTCTCATTCTTAGAATAGATAAGAATATCATCTAAGAAGACCTGAACAAAGCGGTCCAAGTATTTTCGGAAGACACCATTCATGAGGCTCATGAATACAGCTGGAGCGTTGGTCAAACCAAATGGTACCACTACAAACTCGTAATGCCCAAATCGAGTTCAAAAGGCAGTCTTAGGAATGTCGCCTTCCTTGATCCTCAACTGGTGATACCCTCATCGTAAATCAATCTTTGAGAAGACTGACGCACCTTTCATTTGATCAAAGAGGTCATCAATTCTTGGTATGGGATACCTGTTCTTCACTGTGGCTTTGTTCAAATCTCTGTAATCTATGCACAGTCGTAAAGATCCATCCTTCTTCTTAACGAAGATCACTGGTGCTCCCCACGGTGAAATACTAGGTCTAATCAGTCCCAAATATAGCAACTCTTTTAACTGGATCTGTAACTCTCGGAGCTCTGGAGTTGTCATTCTATAAGGAGTTTTTGAGATAGGTTCTGCACCAGGTTTTAGTTCGATTGTGAAATCGAGCTCTCTCTTTGGAGGTAGTCCTGGAAATTCCTTCGGAAAGACATCCTTGAACTCGGAAAGTACTGGGTAAGAATTCAAGGAAGGTCCTTTACTATCTCTCACGGCCTCCACTACGAACAACTGGCATCCTTGTCTTAGTCACCGCTTAGCTTTCACCATAGAGATGAAACGGAGGGATACCTTCCTCTTCAAGCCTTGGATTTGAATTGTCCTTCCCTCGTCATCGAGGCACAACACCTTTTTCGCATAGCAGTCTAAGAAAGCTCTATGGCCTTCTAACCAATTCATGCCAATAATGAGGTCATAAGTCCCCAAATTGGTAACATAAGCATCTAACTTAGTGGTGCATACTCCTAAGTCAACCTCACAACTTCTCACTTTAAGACCTACTGTTTGCTTAGCTCCTGAAGCCATTTCAACCAGTTTGAAATCATCGTGCTCGTAGGCTGCCAACCCACATTTATCTAATGCAAATGGTGAAATAAAACTATCAGTTGCTCCTGGATCAAACAAAATTTTAAGTTTGACGTTGTTTACTTTACCAGTGGATTCTACTACGGTAGACTGATGTTCTGCTTGGTGGTTATGAACCGCTGCATGAATCCGATGACTGTTACCTGAACTATCCATGGGTGCTTTTCCTTCCCTGTGCCTGCTGCTTGACTGACCCTTGGGACAGTCTCGCTGGAAATGAGGACCTCCGCATCCCCAACAAGAGAGATTGGGAGGGGCTTGCATGTTGCTCGGAGGAATCCTCTGAGATGAGTTCCTTCCCCTGGGTCCTCTAAAACCCCTTGCTCCTCTATAGGAACTTCCCTGTGTACGTCCCTGGCTTTGGTGGGTTGCGGACGATTCCTGCGAGATTGAGTTAACTGAAGTATTACCCCTCGGTGTGAACCTGTTACCGTAAGGAGGAGGTCTAGATTGTCCTCCCCTGAAGTAAGGACGTGAGGCCTTCCCTGAAACATACTAATTGGTTCCTGTCAACTTACTACCCCCCTTTTCCATCTGACATATCAGCTGCATAACGAGCATACTCAACTGCCATGGCAACTGAAGTTGGCTTCCACATCCGCACAGCAGCCCTAATCTTGTAGTTAAGTCCATACACAAAATGCTCCACCTGACAATCATCTGCATCTAGGTAAGGAACATATTTTACTAGTTCCATAAACCGAGATTCATACTCCTCCACCGTCTTGTCTCCCTGTACTAAGGCATGGAGTGCACCTACCTGTTCTTCCTTGTAATAATTCGGCAAATACTTCTTGTGGAACCTCTCCTCGAATAGTTCCCAAGAAGTCGTAAGAGGAGTAAGGTGCAACTGCTTCTCGAGGTCTGACCACCAATTCAAAGCATCACCTTTAAGCTGAAAGACGGCCATCCTAGCCTTGGAAGTAGATGTGTACTCATTCAATGCGAAGCATCTCTTCATGCCTTCCAGCCATGCTTCGGCATGCTTACCGGGTCGTCCTCCTGAAAACTCTGGAACCTTTATCTTTTGCAACTCCCTCGATATGTCCTGAAGCGGTTCTAGTCTTGGGCCATGTGCCCTTTCAGAGTTCTCTTGACTCACTTGAGTGGTTTCCACCTCGACGGCCCTTTCCGACTGCCTGTTCAGCGTGGTCATAATAGCCTCCAAAGACCTCATTATGATCTGCATTTCTGGTGTTGAGGTTGGTCGTGGCGGTGTTGGCGGCGACGACGGTGGCGGAGGTGGCGGTGACGGTGGTTGACCTTGACCCCGACCTCGACCTCTGCGTGTTGTTACCATCATAGTTCCTGTGTTATTGCAATAAAATCATATCCTTAGTTGTTCAATCAAATACACGCGGAACTAAAATGTAAGTATTCATACTTTATACTTATGCGCAAGAAATAACTTGCATCATGGGATAACAAATTGTCAGGATTAGCGTAGTAAAATCTACAGTCGTTTTTATTTAAACAATTTTTGTCATGGTGTTCAGCTCGTCATGCTGATCTTAACGGTGTCTTGTTTTTGAGATTTCGGGTCTCTCTCATCCCTTCGACTAGGAGTTGAAATCTCGGCAAATTTTTTTTTATTTTATTTTTTTTATAAGAATTTATAAGAAATCAAATAAATAACTAGAATTTTACTAATCCTAACATGAGATGTAAACCCTAATTAATTTAAACCATAATTCATATTAATTTTCAATTCTGATTATAATTCACGTAATAACCACTAAAGGGGAATTATAGTTTTGTTAAATTTTAATTAATTGATAATTGTGCTAATAAATTTAACCAAATTTAATTTCAACAAACAACAAAAAAAAACTTTAAATCATTTAAAGTTTCGAATAATTGACAACATTTATAATAATTAATTTAAATTTTTAACAATTTTAATCAATTACAAAATTTAGATAATTTTAATTTGTTCAAATAATAATAACCTACCCCTAAGATCTTCATGGGCCCATCGCGCCCTTGCATGAGGCCCACGCGTCATCCTACTGCCATGAGAAGAAGCATGAAGGCGCGTGGTCTCTCCATCCAACCCACCGCCCTCGGAAAGAGGGGGAAACCCTAAAATAGGGTCAATCCCCAAGACACGGCCATTTTGCCTTCTCTTTCTGAGTTTTAGCTCTGCAACTCCGCCATGGAAAGTGGTTCAAGCTCCATCTGATTTCAGGTATAATCTCCACCTGGTTCCGTTTAAATAGGTAGTTTTCCTTTCCTTTCCTTCATGATTTTAATTTGGTAGGTTTCATTTTATTTGGTAGTTTTCCTCTCACTTCCTTACCTGTGCGCGACCATTCGTTGAAATAGAATGTTGAATTTAAAAACTGGCTATGTTTTTTAGAAATTGAAAGCTGAAACCTAAGACAACTTTTCTGAGTTTCTATTTGCAGAACTGCAAAATATTTGGTGGTTGGATTGCCTCGGCAGCTCTCGCCGAATTATCTCATCCACGACTTCGTGCAATATTGGGTGCAAAGCATCGCTGCAGAGATGCGTGTTCCGACAATTTATTTCTTGGCCATTGCTCCCGTAAGCTTCTGCTATCTCTTGCACCCTGGTAAATTGCAGAACCAAGAAATAACAGGTGGCCGCTCCACCCTTCAGATTCCCATCATCGGAGGTCTCGTTTAGGCTCTACGAAGGGCCAGAAATTTTAGTTATGTATAGAGGAATACCCGGGCACGATAGTCCAGTGTATCGGGTGGCTAAATGCCTGGGAGGATGCGTAGCAGTAGCTGTGAAATCGTGCTTGGAAGACGAAGATAAATATATTCGTTATCTTCAGAACGCCATCGGTGTCCCTGTCCTCTCGGTCGGCCCCGCTCATGCCCACCATGCAGCCTATCGCCGGCGGTACCGAGGGCTCTGATCTTCTGGAATGGATTGACAAACAGAGGCTGGCCTCCGTGGTGTTCGTGTCGTTTGGCAGCGAGACGCTCCTGTCAACAGAGCAAGCCCTCGAGCTGGCGCTGGGTTTGCTTGGACTGTAATGTTGGCGTGGTGGCCGACATTCGATCTGGCAGCAGGCTCGGGATGGGTCCAAAAAACTTTATACGAAACAAAAGAAATGAGCGGTCTTGTGCTCGGCATTTGAGTGTTGAATAGCTGGGACCTCAATCACCTGGCGCGCTCCCGGTGTTTGCGAGCTAGGGCTGGGCCCAAAACTTTTATAAGTAACGAAATGAGGAAGTCGGTGTTGTGCCTGGCGTTTGGGCTGTAGTGGTGGACGAACAAAGGAAGGCGTTGTTCTTATGTGAGCTTGGCATTTGCAATCCGAAATGTGTGCAGAAAGTTGCAACTTCAGGGCTGGACGTTTTTGCCCACAACATTGAGACTGTAGAAGAGCTTCAACGCGTAGAACGAGACCATTGGGCCAATTTCAATCAATCAATTTGAAGTGTTGAAAATGGCAAAAATTTATGCTCCTCCTGGTGTCCTAACAAAACATCCATAATGCTAGGTTGTGGGGAAACCCCAGCTCGAGTAATTGAGACAACGAAGAAGGTTAGAGACGCAGGTGTCGATGTAATAACGTTTGGCCAATACATGCGCCCCACAAAGACGCACATGGCCGTATCAGAGTATGTAACACCAGAGGCTTTTTGAAAAGTACAAAAAGCTGGGTATGGAAATGGTAAGCCTCCAATTTATTCTTGGTTTTTGTTGAAAGTTTATGTTTGTAAATGAGAATTTGCTTAATATTGCACATTGATATTTATAGACGTGAGCAAGCTTTCAATGCTTTAAGATTATTTCAGGCTCTCATCAATCGGATCATAATGAATACAGTGTTTTGATTTGGATGTGGGTACACACTAACATAGTTAGAACATTCGGGGCTTTATAAATGTCTGCTAGATTTGTTTACCATGAAAACCAACATACTTGAATTTACTAGGACACTAATTTTTTTTTTTTTTTTGGAGCTGATCAAACCATTGACCTGTATATCCTGGACTTTATTTAAAATTCCATAAGTTTTATTAACTCTCAGGAATAGATGATAATTCTGGATTTTATCCTTCGGGTATATATAACAAGTCCTAGTTCACATTTAATAGAATAGGCAACATAGAGATTTATATTCTTTTAGACATGGAACAACATGAGAATAATTTTAGTTTGTCACTTAGAAATAAATGAACTGAAAATGGTAGGGGAATTCTGTATTTGATAAGATAAATTTAAGTCGAATATACATGCACATTCAAATTGACTGAGTTCGCATAAGTATAGTCTATAGCTTGGATATCAATATGGAAATTGTAAGAAGGTCATAATTTAAATAATAAACTAAAATCCGTAACCCTAAAATTTGCATATGTTTGGTAGATTAGCGTAGAAATTCCATTGTCTAGGTGAAGGGTTTTTTTTTTTTTTGGTTTCCATAATATATATATATATATAACTGTTTTATTTATTTTGGCCAAATCATACTAGTCTTTAGCGTGTGCAGCAATAGTTATAAAAGAATGAAAATATAATTATATGTATATATATTCTTTCATTTTCTAAAGTTATTCCTATTGTCCTTTTGCAGGTGTACCTTGGAAGCTTTACTATGGTTGGAGGTCAAGTAGGTAAACTATCAAGCAGATTTTCTAGGTGAAGCATGAATAGGCTTGTAGGTTCAAGAGTCTGAACAAAGGCTCTGATACCATTTGTAGTGCTCTGGTTTTTACAGCAGAGCACTAAGTAAAATTTCTCAGTTAATTTTCTATGTATTAAACTTTAATCAAGTGTTTGGGAGTAAGTTTCCAAAAATTACTATGCTTCTAAATGATATTTAGTGTACTGTCTTGTTTTTATCAACCATACATTCTCATTTTAAAAACGAACTAACATATCAATATCTTCTTTTCAACAATTTGTTCCAGCGTAAGAATATGTTTTACAGTAGTAAATGAGTAAATCGAAAGTTATATGCATGTTTAGAGTATGTTTTTGCATAATAATCAAGTAACGTAAATAACAAGGAAATTACCTAATGTTGATGCTAACCGTAGGTTGTAGTAGGTTGTATAACCTCTTAGACAGCCAAAATGAAGTGTCCACCCTACCGACCAGCTATTATCTTGCTGGCCCTTGGAAATCAAAGGATTTCCAAGCCCCCGAGCTCACAATCTGATAATCCCGAGAGCAGTGTTTACTTCGGTTCTCAAAACCTTTCTCCGTCCTTAAACTTTTCTGTCCTCCAACCTTTCTCTCCACTTCCAATTTCCCCTCCCTTCAACCATCTCCTCCTCTATATACATGTCCATCCTCGAGAAGACCTTGGGCTTACTCCACCGCCCCAAACTCCCCCTCTCGAGCCCCTCAAACATTTACTCCTTTCCCTAGTTCATTCATCCACGTCTCATTATAAAAATGTATAATTAATTACTCTCATGGAAAATTTATTTGGTTTTGATTGACGGTCGTAAGTATTTATTACGGTGGGAAATTTCACCCAAAGGTTATCCATTCGGGACAAGCTTCATTAATTACAAGTCTATTCACCAAACCTTGTATTTATTGTTATTAATGTAATTAATAAAATATTATATAAATAGTTGACCCCTTTCAACTTGGACATGGCGTGTCTTAAGGGTCTACCTCATCCGTCGAGATCACTTATCTTGAGATTTAAATTCTACGATTCGTATTGAATAATTAAATAGTAATAAACCATTTTCCATCACATCACGTTCATTCCAAAAATTGTTATCCTATTATGTCTAACTTAGAAATGTAAAATAATCACATTCTAATCATTCACTAATCAATATTTACACTTTTACCTATTTTGCAATCGTTATGACATGGGTAGTAATATTATTAAAGTAAATTTTAAGTAATAATATTAATTAAATCCCCATAAGGTAATAATAATGGTGAATTTAATAAAGATGTCTTTTACATCATTTGTTTATCACATGAGTACCCTAACATCTACATAGTATCGTCGTTCTTCTAAACAAAGCACCCTTAAGTGCTTAAACAATCTTACTAATTAATTAGACAGTACCATTACCTTATTTACAACAATTCTCAGACGACAATGTTAACTGATGACACTTGTCTCAATTGTATATCACAATGTTTACCAACGAGTAATACATAGCTTAATTGACTTGTTTTACACATATTAAATAACTTTATATTCATTATCTGAATTCGGTCAATGCATGATTAACCTAATTACTTATGATAACTTATACATTTATTCAATATGTTAAGTGTTTGTATATCGATACTAGTGTACATGTGCAAGGTGTGCATGCGTGGCCAGCGTATGCACAGATCATAAATGTACTATAGACAAACCCCATCCCGCCTATGCATACCTGCTAACTAATAGTAGTATTTACCCCCATGTATAAGAACAAACATAATATAAATAGTACAATTACTTCAACATTCTCAGTTATTTAACAGTTAATTCTTTACGATTTCACATCATTATCTTTATCTTTACATTAGTTCAATCAATCATGTACAAGGAAGGGTACCTACTACCACTAACTCGGAATCAAGGAATACTAAACCCTCAACAATACTAACTAACAAATCCTCCCATCATAACCTACGTCCAGCATCCTCCCTATCCTTCCTCTGCTAGTACAAAAGTGGATGTCGGACTCACCGATCTGACCACATAGAACTTGAGAGCGATAGCGTCGGCTGAACAGCGGACCTATCCTCCCCTAGCAGGCATCCAACCATCGTCATCACAACAACATGGGGAGCGTGTCTCAGCACGGCCCTCCCACGACCTCGGGTCTCATGGAAACATAGGGTGGGAAACACATCCATCCCTCTCAACATACCGGGCCTCCGCCCTTATCAACTCATATTTTGCTGCTATCGGGATTATCAGTTTGTGTTATCGTATCATCATTTTGGCTGCTAAGGTTTACTGTATGAACATGTTTTTCCTTTCCAATATATATCAGATCAAGTAACTGGCTATCCCATAGCCCTTGTGTCATGTAGGTTAGTATTTTGCAAAATACAAATTTATAGAAAGCATTTCCCATTGGTCGCCAATTGATCCATGTTATCAAAATCATTTTATTTCATGTAACCTTTTTTTAGCTCATCATAGATGCGTATGACATATAACACTTCAATAATTCATATAAGAAGATGGTATCCACGTACCGAATCATATATTTCACATTTCATTAATGAAAACATATAAAGATATACTGTAATCGTAAAATAAAGAAATTATATGGTAATCATGACATCATAACCGCATAACATAGTAACATCATAATCATGGTGAAATTATAAAACATAGTAACATCATATAATGAGTCCATCATATCGTAATATAGTTTACTCAGTCGAGCTGAGTTCAACAGAATATATAAGAAAATAAAGTATGGTGTGTCTAACTGATAAATATGCCTAATCAAAATATGGGCGTTACACCCATGGTATTTTTCCATGGTTTTAGCATGTGATGAAGCCTATTCTTGAGTAACTCTGTTGTAAGATGCCAAAAGTGGCCAATGTTGGTCGAAGTGACCAAGACTAATATATATCTAATTGGTGTTGGTTTTCCCATACATGTTCCTCTTATGTGCTTGCTTTGTGCATTATTATTATTTTCTAACATGAGGCATCATACCCACTAAGCCTGGACTCCTCACGAGAGTGGATAGGGTTCTAATGTTGGAGAATTATGCGAGGTTTCTAGAGGATTGAAAAAATAAGCACATGACATGGATGTTTCTTGCATCACATACTCTTGTAAGCATTTACTATGGAGTTGGAATTAATCACAAATTAAATGGGCATACAATTGTAAGACCTATTTAGGCATGTGTACCCCTAGTTTGGTGGGTCACCTATATAAAGTCTAAATGTAGATTAAGGTAGACTAAAGGGCGGGAAGGCATTCTTTATTCCCATTACGTTGTTAAAAATTTGAGGTGGGGGTTGATGTTTACCCTAAGTCAAGTTTAAAGGGGGGAATGTTAGGTTAATCTTGACTTGGTTAAATAGTGATTTAAGATAACCTTGATTCGTTCAAATGGGTTTACAGTTGGTGGTTTATGGGCCCATGGTTTTGGGTAATCCATGGTATTTGCTTGTGGTTTTACCATGTGATGAAGCCTATTTAAAGGCTTGACTAACTCCATTGTAATATGCCAAAAGTGGTCGATGTTGTTCGGAGAGGACAAGACTAATAGATATATAATGGTGTTGGTTTTCCCTATATAAGGTTTATGGAGTAAACTTATATATTGATCTAGGTGGATATCGGTGGCGGCCCACCTCTTCCAACTGGCTCAAAACAGTCTTCTGGCAATTTTGGTAAATTACTATTTTTAGCAGTTTTTTGGGTCCTGAACTTCCGGAGCCGTTTTGAGGCCCTAAATGACATTTTTTGGCGATTCGGGGGACCAAATGGATGCCAACAACATGCATTTGAACCCATTTGAAATTTGTAAATCTCGGATAGACCTTTCCAACGGGCTACTGAGCGCCCCAAACGGAGATCATATGCAAAAGTTATGACCCCGGGAAGTTGACTGTTCAACTAACCACCTTGGGGCCGCAAACTTTATGACGGTTCATCTTCTAGGGTTAGGTTTTTGGATGTTTGGGATTATTTCCCTCATGCTTATGATAAATATGCCCTTTCGGCCTCTCTTTGTATTCATCTTGGCACGAATGAGCATAGCGGCACATCTCTTCTCAGAGATAGCTACCACCATTCTAGCTATTGTATTTTATAGTCTGTTCTATTTCCGCTATTTAATAGAATATGTGTTTACTGTATCACTGTGTTGTTTGCAATATATATCTGTATATGATTCTGTATATGTTATCTTTTGTTTCGTTCCCACATAAATCCGGATCAGTGGTATCAGAGTGGTCTGCTCTTTGATTGTTTCTCGGTGCATGTCCCCGACGAGGTCAGGATACAGAGAGTTGGGTCTCGAACTAGTTTCACTTGGGGAAGACCACTCTCACCGCCCCAAACGGCCTCCCATGGCGGAAGAAAAGAGAGACGATGGAGCAGTAGATCCTATCAAGTTGTTGCTCGAGTAAGCCCTCGCGTGACATAGGAACGAGATGATGGATAATTTCACCGAGATCCTTCGACGCATGCCAACAGCGGCAAATGCACCCTCAATGAGCAGCCATTTCGGAGATACGACTCCCTTCAAGGTACAAGTTAGTTTTGATATTCCTTTATTTGAAGGCCATATCGATGCCGATGCCCTAGATAAATGGTTGAATCTACTAGAAGGGTATTTCTCTGTCCACCAATTTTCCAATAGGGAAAATATCATCTTTGCGCTCCTTAAGTCCGTCCCCCATGTCAAAAATTGGTGGGAAACTTATTATGAGCAAAACTCATCAGATGAGTCAGGATTGTTTGAATATTCCAATCCCACTTGGGCCTCTTTTATAGATGCCGTCAACGAACCAATATTACCCTGTTGGAAACTATGATGACCAGTACACAAAATGGACCAGTCTGCACCAAGAGAGGGACCAAACGGTGTCGGAGTACACCAACAACTTTCATACCTCGCGCACAAAGCTGGGTATCAAGGACTCTAAGCGGCACCTAGTACTGAAATATCGCAGTGGCCTACACCGGTACATACGAACAGAGATAGATTTCCTGGAAATCTCTTCACTCGGATCCGTCTATCGATATGCTGTCAAAATCGAGCATAAATTTCAGCAAAAGAACAAGCGTGACTTCGGACCTGCGCAGAAGCAAGGCAAGGGAAACTCTGGCTTGTAGAACACGGGGCAGGGAAAGGACAACCAGTCCCAACCACAAGCGAAGAAGGGTAAAGAAAAGACAAAGAAGGACATCGGGAAGTGGTGCGAGTTCCACAAAAGCCCCTGGCACAACACTGATGAATGTCGCTCAAAACAGTCATTGGTGGCTGAGATCAAAGCTTCAGAATCAGATCCCATTTCCGATTCTGACTCAGAACCTAATTTCATAGCCGCGCGAAAAGGGAAGCAAATCATTGATGCAGAACCCAGTGTCGTTGTCGCCACCACACAGATTCAACCAGAGGAGCCTGAAGAGTCGGAGGCAGAGGAGCGCCTTTTCCACTCACAGATGTGGGTGAAGGGAATTCCCCTACACTTTGTTGTGGACAGCGGCAGCCAGAAGAACCTGATCTCAATAGAAGTCATCAAGAGATTGGATCTACCAATAACACCACACCCACAACCATACACCATTGGATGGCTAAGCCAAGGACGAGGGATCCGCGTCAGTCACCAATGTCGCCTACCATATGGCATCAAGTCCTTCAAAGATGAGGTATTGTGTAATGTGGCCCCACTTGAAGTATGTGATGTTCTTTTAGGACAACCATATATGTGGAAGTGTCATGCTGTATATGAATCACGACCTCGCAGTGTCATTGTCACTTTGGGAGGACAACTCTATCGGATACCAGAGATAGTTGCACCTACCCCAAACGAGCAGGGAAGGAAGATAATCTCCCACACTGGGAAATATTCCCTATTCGCAATTGCCACTAAAGGAGAATATCAGATCGCAGAGACATCCACAACCTCTGCCCATTATCCCTCTACTCAGCAGAAACAAGAACACAAATTCAGTGCCGCATCGCCTATTCGGGTACCTCTACAGTGCAAGGCCACGCATTCAAGGTGCTCCTCCAAAAATAAATCCTCCACACCGGTGCATACCAAGGATACCACAACAACCAAAACTGTTGAACAGCTCTAGTGCATCCATCAACAACAATTACAACCCTCTGAAGATGTCAAAGTAAGGCAACCTTTCCACTTCAGCGAATGTCGCACCAAGAGCTCAACTCGACACACAGCTCGACATATGATAAGGGATTTAACACAATGGAGACCATTGCTTCCTAAGGAGGGAGGATTGATCCAAGTGGATATCGGTGGCGGCCCACCTCTTCCAACTGGCTCAAAACAGTCTTCTGGCAATTTTGGTAAATTACTATTTTTAGCAGTTTTTCGGGTCCTGAACTTCCGGAGCCGTTTTGAGGCCCTAAACGACATTTTTTGGCGATTCGGGGGACCAAATGGATGCCAACGACATGCATTTGGGCCCAGTTTAAAGTTGTAAATCTCAGATATACCTTTCCAATGGGCTACCGAGCGCCCCAAACGGAGATCGTATGCAAAAGTTATGACCCCGGGAAGTTGACTGTTCAACTAACCACCTTGGTGCCGCAAACTTTATGACGATTCATCTTCTAGGGTTAGGTTTTTGGATGTTTGGGATTCTTTCCCTCATGCTTATGATAAATAGGCCCTTTCGGCCTCTCTTTGTATTCATCTTGGCACGAATGAGCATAGCGGCACATCTCTTCTCAGAGATAGCTACCACCATTTTAGCTATTGTATTTTACAGTCTGTTTTATTTCTGCTATTTAATAGAATATGTGTTTACTGTATCACTGTGTTGTTTGCAATATATCTCTGTATATGATTCTGTATATGCTATCTTTTGTTTCGTTCCCACATAAATCCGGATCATATATGTTCCTCTTATGTGATTGTTTGGTGCATTGTTATTATTTTCTAACATAATTTGATTTGGGTAACTTTGAACAGGCATATGTTTTGTTAGGTAGAGGAACCCCACCACCACTCCCCATACTTAGATGAGGAAATGGTCTTCAGTTTAATAAGGGAAGGTTGTTGTTAACAGACATGTTCAAATTACATCCACTTGAAATGTAATAGTTAGTGGTTGCGACAATGTTGCCATAAAAACTTATCTAGGCGGTTGAGGGAAGTAAGATTGGGGAGGTGTCATAGTTGGGAAGAACACTTGTTTAGGTAGCTGTGGGATGTTTGGTGGGTACACTTTTCCTTGTGGATGGGATAAGGTTGGAATGTATGCTTTCCCTTGAGGGAGTTTTGGGATGTGTACTTGTTGTGATACATATGATGGGATGTTTACTTGGCCAGTTGGTTGTGTCAGGATTTCCATGGATTCTTGGCTCATGTTTGGGGGGTTTGTTGTATGCATGCTTATTTGGGATATGGTTCTTACCACAAGCTAGGTTGGGATGTTTAAATTTCATTGGTTGAAATTTTAAGAGTTTTAAGGTTAGTACCCATGAGGTTGTATGTATAATTGGCTTATGTGAATGTGTATTAGGGCAAGGTGTGTGTAACCATCATAGAAGTATTGATGTTGAAGGTGTTCAACCATTCAAGGACATGGATTTCGTTGGGGGAGGCATCCAAGAATGATTTGGCCCTTGGGTTGTTAGTGGTGGACCCACCTAGGAAATGTGGGGAACAGACACTCAATTGTCTTCAAAAGGTCCTTTGAAGAGGTAAGATAAACTCAATTGTGAGGTAGAATTCTTCAGGTGTAGAGTGAAAACTCTCCCCTTAGTTTGAGGCACGAAATGACTATACCTTTTTTTATTCCACAAGGATATGGACATCGACCTAAAAAAGGGGGATACCAGGCCATAAACAATATCCTCAAAGAAGGGTGAGGGTCTTGAGGAAGTTAGTCTCAACTAGGGTATTTTTCAAGGCTTCAATATTATACCTAAGTATAGTAGCCTAGGCCACTATTTAGCTTTGAATAAATCATACATATTCAATGGAAACCATATAATTTTCTATATAAACTTGCATATATTGAAAAATATTATCAATACAAGCATAATTTATGTAAACAATATGCAATTTTTTAAAGATAAAATGACCAATAGGTTAGTATAAAATTTGAAAAAAAAGGCCCAAAATAGTCAATTTGTGGCAAAAAGCCACTTAATCATACCTTAGAACTCTCAACACTGTGAATGTATGCTAACCAGTGAGGATAAGAGGCAATATCATGAGAAGATGCATAACCTAACATGTCAATGTTGCTAACTTGGATGAATTCCATTGTGGAAAGATAGACGCTCGAGGAGGGGATTATGTTGAAAAGAAACCGAGCATGAGAGAGGCATAAAGCAAAACCTTCCCATTCTTAGAAACGAAGGATACAATACCCCCTATAGTGGGAGTAGGTGTTGGAAGTGAAAGGGAGGAGGGATCCTTCACTTGTGAAGGGGGGAGGTCTAACAGGAACTCCCTAGTGGAGTTTCCTGTGGATTCATGCTACCACATGCATCATGATGGAAGGGATGGAATATCACCCAAGCACGCACACACACACACACACACTATTGAAGGGGGGAGAGAGGAGACTAAAGTCACCACTTAGTTTTAGGGACAAATTGGGAAACCCTAGGGTAAGACAAAATAGGACTAAAACAAGACGATGAGCCACTAGATTATTTAGGACCTTAATATATTAAGATGATTGAGGCTTTCACATCTATCTAAATTGTCCATGATCTTTTGGATTTTTCAAATTCTTAATGTAGTGAAAAATCCAAAAGATCATGGACCTTAATATCTTGTTAATGAGAACCTAGGTTGAATATGAGTAGTTTAATTAGGATAGGCTTCAAATCAATTTTTAAAACCAAATTTGCAAAGGAAAACTAGGCAATTAAATAGGGTTGCTTAGCCACAATTTCCTTTAATGAGTTAGAAACCCTAATGTTGAAAATGGAAAGACGAGGATGAGAAATCACTTGGATCTTGATATTATAGATGAATATACCTAGGTTGACGTGAAGAGTTGTGGAAATACTCCTAGAGTGATATACAGTATGGCTTACACATTCTATAATACAAAGATATATGTGCAATATAACCAATAAACACTAGGTCTAGTACTAATAAAGATAAATTAATGAAGCATGAAGAATATGTTCCCTCAAAGGGGATGATACCCATCTTTCCCTAGTTGTGATGGAACCATCCTTGAGGTTTTAAGCTCAAAATGTCCAAGGTATTAGTGGTGTCATGCCAATGGAGATGCCCTAGGATGAATCAATCAAAACTACAAGTTTGGAACTAAGACAACTAAAGGAGTCCCTAAAGAGGTGTTGGAGATATCAAATGCAAGAAACCCTAGGAGGATGAGGAAGGAGATCAATGATTTAACAAAAGTGAAACCTGAAAATTAGGGTTTTTCCAAAGTTAAGAGATTTAACCTTAGATGATTCGAAGAGGATTTACAAAGAGGAGTAGAAGGGTATTTATATAGACAAGGAGCAACCTAAAGGTGTAAAAGAATGTTGGATTACTTGTTAGGGTACTTGGGTCATATAGAACCATCATACTATGCCTTTAGGTTGCATAATGTGGGTTTGGTTATATTGGTGCTATGGGTTTTTAGGCCTAAAATGACCCTTTATTACTTAACTTGTAAATTGCAGATGCCAAAAGGGAATCCATGGTAGGGAAAGAACCAAGAGCTCAAGAGGTTTTAGGGGGTTTGGTCCATGTTGACTCCATAAATACCAGGTCCTAAATGGATTTGGATAGCTATGGACCTAATTTAAGACATCCTAAGGGCCATGGACCTAGATTGGGGGGTTTGCACCAACTAGAATCATGAAACTAGGGAATATCTCAATTGGATGCCCTGAGAAGTCAAAATGAGTCTGTAATTATTAACGTATGTGTCTAGATATTAATTTTATATTTTTTTAATATATATATAATTGGTTAATTTAAATCATCATATTGTTGTTTCAAATATTATTATTTCACATATATGGCAAAAAGATTTTAATGCCTTTGTGTATATGCAAACACATATTCAGGTGCCCCTTTTAAAACGATTCAGGCCCACATCTTTATTGTGGCCCTTAAGGGTGTTGCAATGTGGATACATGGTGAAAACATGGCATATTTAAAGAAATTCAATGGTATTGAAGTAGCATAATTAACTTCACGCACCCAACTACATGACATGTTTTGGGCCGATTTGTATTGTGGCCCTTAAGGGTGCTGCAATGTGGATACATGGTGAAAACATGGCATATTTAAAGAAATTCAATGGTATTGAAGTAGCATAATTAACTTCACGCACCCAACCACATGACATGTTTTGGGCCGATTTAGAATCCCACCCTTTAACTATTAAATTCAATGCTAAATCTAACCATACTAAATCTTGGACTTTGTAATTTATAATTCTTTTGTATTTGAATTTAATTTAATTAATTATTTTAAAAAAATACATTTTTGAGAAAAGTGAGAAGGGCTATGATTTGGAGTATGTGGGATAAAAGTTTGGAGGCATGGTCATGGGTAAAAACCAAAATTAATATATTTGACATGAGATTTTATGAGAGGGAAAGGGATGGAACCTATACCTTAGCATTAAATTCTACTTTTGCATATATGCTGACATAAACTTGCTCATCTTAGCATTTAATTACTAATTAACCCATTTACATGGGTTTTTATAAATAATGCTATCAGAGAAGGAAAAGGTGGGGCACATTTTAGTGAGTGGGTTTTGAGTTTGCAATCTAAAAACTTAGATATTTTTGGAGTTTCTAGTTCGAGTTTAAGTTTGGATAGCAAACTATGAAAGAGAAAGGTGGATATCAAGGTATAAGAGGGAGAGGGAGAGGGAGAGGGAGAAAGGATAGTAAGGACAAGGAGAATAAGAATAATAGACTAAAATATCTTAATTTTTAATTTGACAATGAAACTTATGTTTATAAAGGTATATGGTGTATCGATTCACATTAATATGTACTTTTTCTAACTCTTAGTGTAAAATGTATTTATTTTCTCATTGTCGTGGTTTTGAAATTCTAAACTTATCTTCCTTTGTATTTATTGTTTTAAGTCTCATATTTTTTAGGAGTGGTCTATTTATTCTACGTTTTTTTATTTTAGTGTGGGTTTTGGTCGGAATCGAGTAAAATTGTTTTGGTAAAATCCAAATTTTAAAGTATTTAAAAGGTGTTTTTGAATTCATAAATAGATTGAACACCCTTCAAAAGAAGTTAAAAATATAGAATATTTAGACTGCACCTATTTTTTACATTATTTTATTGAAAATTTTGGTATTAGAATTCCAACGAGAAGGAAAGGAACAATATTTTGAAATTAATGCACAAATAACTATTACTGCATGTCATAAAATTGGTTTTTCTTTTTAAAAATTAAAAGGGGTAACTATTGTTGTTAAGGCATTGTTTTTATTTTACTGCATGTCATAAAATTGGTTTTTCTTTTTAAAAATTAAAAGGGGTAACTATTGTTGTTAAGGCATTGTTTTTATTTTTAGTAGATTGGGTGGTGGACAATTAGCTATCATAAACTTGGATTGATAGAAAAGGGGATAAGTAGTATTTGACATTGCCACTTTTTGAGGTGCATTACATTTTATTTTATGTTAAAGATGTTTGGAATTATTAAACTTAGGGTGAGGTGTACGTGTATATGTTTGTTTTTTTTTAATTCTCATATACTTAATATTATTTTGGTTGTTTTGACTTTATTAGTTTTTGTTGTTGTATGGACAATGCTTTTACCCATGAGATATGTCAAGTATGTAACTTTGATGTGACACATGTTGATTAAATAAAATTAATTAATAATCTAAAACAAAAGAAATACAATGTTGATTCACAAAAATATATTAACATTTATATATATAGATAAATATATTATATATAGATATGGATTGTGAAACATAAACACAACCATCACTAAATCTTCCTGAATCTTGTTTGTGATTTGAAATTGGATTTGGGCTATTTCAAATTGCAGATTTTGAGTGGTGGGGAATTAACTTTTTTAAGTTAGTTTCTTTCTTCTAGAAAACTAAATCCAATCCATTCAGGGTCATTTTAACTCTCGATAATACATTACTAGTACAAAGGACAAATTCTAATGTTAGAATAACGTTGTTTGCAATCAAATTTAATAAAATGAGACCAATAACATCTAATACTATTAGATAATTACAAATTAAATAAATGTTAAACAATTTGGATTTGCATTTAAATTTAATAAAATGAAAACAATAACCATAAGAAAAATATTATCTATACATACAAATCCTAGCATTAAAAAATTAAATTTTAAATTAATATTTCAAACATCTAATATATAATATTTTACACTTTAAAATCCTCTAAACACAATGGATTTCAACACTCTAAAATCATTTAGTTACAACTTATTACTAAAAATTCTTTTACTATTGATTATGTCATTATCCATTTAGTTGTTTCATATTTGAATGCAGTAATGACATCATAGTTTGTTGCATCTAAATACAACCATTCCAAAGCAACAATAACCTTAATTACAACTAAAATAAGAATGAAGTGGTCTTCAAAAACAAATTGCAAATTACCAATACAAGATTATCGAAGATTATCATTGCAATATGAAAAATAGAATTTAATACTTAAACTCACAGAGAACATATAAAACCATCTCAATAATTTATTAGTCTCTAGGGTTAGTTTATTACCAACAAGTATTCTACAAACTATGGTTACTTTTAATGATATAGTTAACTAACAATCAATTAAATTAAATAATTCTATGATAATCATTGCACACAAACAAAAATAGTTGTAAACTAAACTAGTGTTAATCCATCTTAACTATGGTTCTATCAAGCATTGAGAAGGGTTAAATCCATGGAGGGGAAAGCTTTTTTAGGTAGCAAAACTTGAGAAGCATTTGCACCTCAACATATGCTTGATAGAGCTAGAGTTACGACAAATATACATCGATCAATATGATAAATGGTGTTGGGATTGGTGAGAGGAGGAAGTGCAATGTTTGCAATGGGATTGTGGTTGATTGAGTACTTGATGCACAACCAAGATCTGTAGGTTACCAACACACACTACAAGGAAAAGGCCCTATGGCGGAGGTCATAGCGGATGTTTTAGTGTTACAAGATTGGAAAAAATTGTCAAAAAACCTCCACTACGACCTTCGCCAATGGTAGCATATGTTTTTACGGAGGTCATAACGGATACAGTTTATAACTAAAAAATACTCGGTGGTCGCAAGTTTTAGCAGAGGCCAGTTTATCGGTTTTCACAATTGAATTTATGTGACCCGATGAATTTCTTACATGGACGCACCGATGTTGTATGATTAGAATAGATGCACCGGTGCATTCAACTAGAACAAGTACCAAAAATAATCAAATTTCAACATCGCACCAATGCTTTAGTATAGAATATACACATCGATGCGTCTATACAACATAAACGCACCGATGCGATATTGTATATCATACGCACTGTACTTTTTCCATTATTTTTAAATTTAACGGTGCAGTACATTTATCAGGTAGCACCAGTGCATTTCATACACGAATGCACCGGTGCATTGAACACTAGAACTCACCGGTGCTTACAATATATCAACATGGCCCAGTGCAATTCAACACATAAAATGCGCCGCCAGGCTTAAAAACTAAAAATCGGCGGGTATAAGGTTTGATCATTCTCGGTGCACATAAGAAATATACATGCATCGGTGCAATTCATAAAATAAAACTCACCAGTGCTCAATGTTATAAATGCATTGGTGCACAATTTTAGTTTATACGCACCGGTGTGCAATGGTAGTATAGGAGTCCCGGTGCGACATATATTAGTAAACGCACTGAATCTAATTCTTTGAAGAATATCTACTGATATTTAATTTAAATATATATATATATATATATATATATTATTTTTTTATTTTTTTTATTCTATCATTCATCTTAAATTGAAATATTTGTTTATAGTAAAATTCATTTCAATTTTAATTAGTGAAATTATTTGTTTGGATTAATTTCTTATATCATAGATGCAAGAATCTATTGTAATATTTAATCATCCATACATTTAATTACCAATGTACCATTTATGACTCTTTTTTTTTGTAACTAGGGGAATCGGCAACTGGAGACTGGGCTAGTACTCGCGTGACACGAGGTCCAGGGATCCAATCCCGCTACCACTATACTCGTAGGTTCCCCACAACCGCCTGCAAGCATGGGACACGGGTAAGCCCAGGTGTGATTTGAACTCGTGACCTATGTTTACGACATGTGACTTCATATCAAGCGAATCACCAATGAGCCACACCTGTGCGGGCATACCATTTACAACTGTTGTATGGCACTGAAGAGATTATTTTTGCTCCATCTTGAATGAAAATACACATGTAAAGTTTATTTTATTATATATCAATAAGAGTGCCTTTGTCAAAGAAAATACGACAACATAGAGACAACAATAATCAAAATATCAACATGCATGTAATTATTGTTACACTTATTGGTAACTCGTCTTTGAATTCAGACATTATGTCCAGTACATTATTATACAAAATGTTTGATTTTCACAGACAATTATTTCAAAATATACAACAAGCTACAACAACTTGCATTAACATCAAAATTAAATACAAAGCATCATTCTTCGTTGGAAATGTTATCTGTGCTCGAGCCACTTACATCAATTGGGTTATTTGGCCAAATATTTTGTTGATTGGCTTGATTGTTTTCCTCTTCTTCAGGTTCCATCTACAAACATAAAAATAAACTATACTAAGTGTATCTACATTACCAGCTAGAATAATGAAAAATAAATAGATAGTATACATTAATGTAAATTGAAAAGCGACATACCATAGAAATAATCGACTCATGAATGATACACATTCTCTCAAAACCAAATCCCATGCCTTCTATCAACAAGTCTTATGTTGGATCCACAACATACTTTGTTTCCTACAAGTGTTATGCCCCATCACAAATCATAGATTTAATATAAAAGTTTTTTGTTGCTTATTAATTATAAAATGAGAGAAGTAAAACAACATAGAGATTTAAAAAATCCACAATTAATTTTTGATATGCCAACATATAATCACAACCCTTGATTAACCTAATGTCAATCAATTCTTCTAATGGCTCCTCTTTGTATGTTAACACATGTTTGAAGGCATGCAAGGATTGCTAGTGAAAACAAATTAAAAAATATATATATACCAATCACAACCACTACGGAATCTTTATTTCTTACAACGAAATCAAAAATAATCACAGACTTTGCTATCAACCCCCTTTTTCCTTTTCGTCCTCTCTTATGTGCTGACTGGGTTCCATTTTCTTTTATTTTCTGCAACAAAACAACTAAAAATTAATATTTAATGTCGAATTAATTCATGAAATGTATAACATAAACCTAAAAACCAATGATTTCATACATTTGAAGCATGTTGTTGTTGAGATGGCTCCTCTTACGATGCAATTATGTCCATTTCCTTGACCATCTCCTTGTACACTTTCTTGGACATCCCTACTGGCACATTTCGCATATCACCTCATTCATCCTTTGGGATTCTCATAATCTTCCTGAAAATGTCAAATGACATTAAACTATTTCTCTATTGATATGAAAAATAAATATGACATAATTAAAATTATTGAATGAATGACGCTTTGTAATAGTTTTAGATACATATTCTACATAGACATGTTTAGGAATATTACCTTTTGAATGATTATTTATTGTTGTTGTATGTTTTTTCTATTGCAATCCTGACAGGTCTCATTGACCATTGCTCTGGGAAGGCCTCTCGTAGTTTAAATATGACCCGATTCTTTGAATCGTTTGATTGGTTTCTGTATTGTAAGTGAAAAGTACATATGTACGTTCTTTCCACTAAATCCCTCATAGTATTATAAATTTATTTGCCCCTTCTATTAACTTCCAGCACCACTCCAGATGAGCTAAGGACCAATTGATCAACATTTGCATCTTCCATAAAAAAATTATTTTGATGACATTGACTTCTATTATTGTAAGTCCCTACATAACATTTATTATATGTGAATTACATTATTTGAAACATATTAGTGAATATTCTTAATTAAGTATATTATTACTCAAATTTCAATAAATAATTCATATTGGCTTAGTTTTTATTCACCTTATTCATCCCTCTACAACTTTTCCATCAACATTTTATGCTTTCTAGACTTAGTTTGGTAAGAATCTTATCAAGCTTCCTCATTTTTTGGCTTTGCATGTCACACATTAACCAATACATATTAGTTAACTTTACAAATAATTAAAACAAATTAATTTAAATACATAAATTAATTAAAAGAACTTGCCTTCTTCGTAATTATCGATGTGCTCCCATCATGGTGATTAAAGTTGTTGTTCATTGAACTCATAGCATGCATTTTCTATCAATAAACAACATGTACCATTAAATACAGAAGCTATCAATATATTATACAAACAAATTGCAGACATTCAAAATACGACAAAAAATATTTTAAAAAATAAATCTGAATTCAGTGCGCTTGTATACATGACACACCCAGGTGCATCTGTAACAACACCGTACTGGTGCATTAAATTAAATAGGTCGTACCGGGAACTGAGAATCGAGATACAAAAATTGACTTTTTCGTTTTTGTAAAATAATAAAAAAACGACGTGATGCATGTCATATCCGATGCGTTATGTTAATTTTTGAGCATTAATTCAACATACTCTAGGATCTTTACTGAGAGAATAACATGTACATCATATCAATCACAACAAGCAATCACATGAGCCAATAGACACACAAAGTTTCCTTGGGGAAAACCAAGAAGGTGAAAAACCCCAATAACTTCCTCAGAGATAGATAGAGCAATGATACAAAACCCAAGCATAAGAGATAGTCTCCTAGCAGTAGCTTCTCCTCCTCCACTAGTTCGCCACTCTCCATTGAGTGTATAATTAAGAAAGTGAATGATCAAATAGAGTGCCTCCCGCACTCTATTTATACTTGAATTGACTTGCCTAATAACCTTTACTAGGTCGGCCTTAACTTAACCACATAACATAATGCTGATAGGGCCGACCCCCAAGAGGGTGGTCTAATAACCCTTTTACCCACATGACTCATACAGGGCCGACCCCATCAAGGTGGTCTAATTACCCATCAAGTATAAGTTACGACACTTACAATATAAATGACAACACTTCTGTATAGAGGAATAATAACATCTCTATAGGAATACAAACACTTCCGTATAGAGGAATAATAACATCTCTATAGGAATACAATATACATAGGTGAAATACATTCCGAAGTTACAATTACATCAACACTCCCTCTTAACTAGGAAGGTATTTCTCGACACAGGTCTTCTAGCACAAGTCTTCTTCTCTAGATCATCGTCACTGGATCATTGACATCGAATCATCGCCATCGTCACTGCTGCTACTATCTCAATCAATCTCTACAGAGCCAGTCCTTTTTCATACTGGATGTAGGCCCACCACCTGCAGGTCTTCATCATCACTGGCCATACTATGGAATCCTAGGGACTTATTACGTGCGTCACAAACCCTCGCAAGAGCATCCCAAGACTTATTACGGGCACACAACCCAACCTATCGGACCTCCTAGGTCTTACATGTGGTCATGGCACAACCTCGAAAGAGCATCCCAGGACTTATTACGGACACATAGCCCAACCTATCGGATCTCCTAGGTCACATTACATGCCATAGGACAAACCCTTGAAAGAGCATCCCAGGACTTATTACAAGCACACAGCCCAACCTATCGGATCTCCCAAGTCTTACATGTCCTCCCAAGCACAACCTGTCCACGGCCACAGAGTATCATCCGGATACTCATGATCGTACTGATCATAACATCGTTCACGAAGCACAACCCAGATGCACATCACACAACACTTACATTCATCGGCATGGGAAGAATAACTTCAACCATCCGTGAGAGGCTCAACACTTATATCTACGCCATGGGAAGACAGACTTCAACCATGCGAGAATGGCACAACTCTTACATCAACGACCATGGGAAGACACACTTCAACCTTGTCGGAATGGCCCCAACACTTGTATCGTAGCCATGGGAAGACACACTTCAACCATGCTCGAATGGCCCCAACACTTATATCGCAGCCATGGGAAGACATACTTCAACCATGCTCGAATGGCCCATGTGCATCTGTGTCTTCGGAACTCATCACACATAATCCAACTGATTATGTAATGTATCCACCTGATATATATCATCACATATGATCATCCTGATCATCATCATAGCATCATCCTGTTGCATATCATCTGGAGAAAAATTCTGAAGCTCATCATCCATGATCATCCTAATCATACAATGCATCCACTTGATGCATACATTGTATCTACCTGATACATATCATCATACATGATCTACCTGATCATACAATGTATCCACCTGATACATAAACAAATACATGATCCACCTGATACATATCAACATACATGATCCACCTGATCCTACAATGTATCCACCTGATACATATACACATACATGATCCAACTGATCATAACAAGCATCCAACATGATGCATATACATATGATCCAACTGATCATAACAAGTATCCAACATTATGCATATACAGAGCAGTAACTGGAGCATCGTCCTAATGCTCATCATCCGGCGCTTACATCCACAGCCATGGGAAGGATCCTCCTCTCACCATGCTTGGAATGGCTCCTGCAAATGTGTCCATCACTTCTTCCTCGAAGTGTCATCAATTTAAAGAACACCAAGCCTCTCTCTGAAGTACTCGAACTTCACTCTGGCCAGTGGTTTCGTCAACACATCTGCAACCTGCTCATCCGTCGCAACATACAGGAGCTTCACTGCTCCTCTCTACACCATATCCCTGATATAGTGATATTTGATCTCAATGTGCTTCGACCTATCGTGAAACACCGGGTTCTCAGACAGCTTCACACAGCTCTGGTTGTCACAAAAGATACCAGTAGCATCCAACGGGAGATCAAATAACTCAGACAGTAGCTTCCTAAGCCATACTACCTCATAACTAGGCGAACAAGCTGCAACATACTCTGCCTCGGCTATACTCAGTGCTACGCAGGACTTCTTCCTGCTAAACCAAGAGATCACACCTGATCCCATATTGAAGCAACACCCAGAAGTGCTCTTCCTATCTGCAGCGCTGCCCGCCCAGTCTAAATCAACATAACCTTGCAGGTTAAACTTTTGATTTGCATCATACTTGATCCCATAATCAATTGTACCCTTTAGTTACCTTAGAATATGCTTTACAGCAACTAGGTGAACACCTCTCGGATCCGTCAGGAACTGGCTCAATATGTTCACTGCAAAGCAAATATCTAGTCTAGTGTTCGTCAGGTACATCAAGGCACCATCAAGGACCCAATCATCTGACGATACATAGTGACATCAAACGAATCAGATGAAGCATCACACAGAAGCTTCAGGTTCGATGCCATAGGTGTGGCCATGGCCTTGCAGTCCATCATCCCGAACCACTTTAGGATCTCTACTGCTTACTTCCCTTGTCCAAGGAAGATCCCATTTGTACTCTGCCACACCTCCATGCCTAGAAAATAGTGCATCATCCCCAAGTCCTTCATCTCGAACTCGAAAACAAGCTTCCTCTTCGTGTCGGTAATCAATCTATCCTCACTAAGTCCTAGGAGCTTGCTTCAAGCCATACAAGGCTTTCTTCAGTTTGCACACATGAGTCCCTCTTTCTGGGAGAAGCCATGATCTACAAACCTCGCTTTGTATTTCTCCATGCTACCATCTGTAGCATGCTTGATCTTATAGATCCATTTGGAAGTCACAACAGACTTCCCTTCAGGTCTTGGGACCACATCCCAAACATCATTCTTCGTGATCGACTGGTATTCCTTGATCATGGCATTCTTCTCGAATCCTGGGAACTTAAGATTCTTCAATATCTTCAATAGATAGCTTTGTTGTTGGAACAAATGTTGTAGTCCTTCTTTTGTAGGTGATGGTATATGATCTTTCCTACAAGACAAGTTAAATTGCATGATTAGAAAACATCTCATATTTTTCAAAACAAATTCTTACACATAAAGAAATATGTCATACAGTCATGCATTTAATTTAGCCAATGCTTTAATACAACATTTATCCATATCCCGTAACTTTCTAGATGCCTTCCAATCTCTACCAAAACATTGTTAAGAGTGTGCACAACTCCCAACATGTCAACAAAGAGGTTTCATTCTAGATAGGTAGCAATGGAATGTTGTACAGTGCCATAGGCCACTTACCCATTACATGCATATTAGTAGTATACTGTTCATTAATGCAATTATTCTAATATGCATAATACACAACCTAAGTCTAGGAACATAAGTATATACATCTTTGAACAGTATTATTTAAACAATCAAATATACAATAAATGACAATTCAAATACTTATCTTTGTTTGTTTGATGGGTGGACTCCCTCTCAATCTTTGTTTCCTTGTAGGAACTACTGGAGTGTGCTCCCTCTTGATCTTTGCTTCCTAGATTACTTGTCCTTGAACTTATATCCATCCTCAATCACTATGCATGCTTACTAGTATCATCATTGTGTTATCCTCGAGATCTCATACATAATCATACATTTATTAGTATAATATTAATACTATCAAAACACAATAATCTTAAGCATGTATAGTCATGATCATTTCAAACACAGATAATAACCATTAGTATTCAAGGTTTATATAGGACTTTTCTGTTTAGTCATATCATTAATCAAAGTAAGGAACATAACATGCATAACCCCTAGATTACTCAAACTTTTAACTTCATGAGTAATCATTATCAATCATACAAAAGTATAAGATCCTTTGATATAGGAAAAACATACCTAGTCATCATATTTGCTAGTTATGTCTAGCAATGTTTTCTTGTTCTCTTCAATGACCTGCATAGCTCATAATTTAACCATTGTAGAACCAAATTATACATACCTCTATGTGATCCATGACTATGGATGAGTCTTTGTCTTCATGTCATCATGGTCTTGATCTAGAGCTTGATTTGAACCTTTCATGTTAGCGGATAACATTCTTCTCATACAACACCACAGTGCATTAGTACAAACATAATACAATCATGAGTGTCATAGCCCTAATCAATGAATGTCTTCTATCATGCATTCATTCTTTTACTAGGATGATAAGACAAGTCTAAAATTAAACAATATTGTTACTCAAATCAATAACATGAGGACAATCATATTATAAACTTAATCATGAACAGATTTCAAAACATACCTGTAAGTCATACCTGTCAGATTGCTTGTAGTAGTTGTTGTTGTTGTTCCTTTTGTTGTTAGGACAATCTGAGGAAAAGTGTCCTCTTCTTGGTATGTGCTATGAGAGCTTGATCTTCATTCCCCATCTTCTCTTCTCGAGCTACAATCTGAGCTTCTTCTTGTGAGCATTCTTCCCACATACTGAAAGAGATAAGTTTCTTCCTAGCACAAATTCCTTGGATGAAGGAATCCCGTGACCTAGGAAGGCCATTAAGAGTGGTCATTACCACTTCTCCATTCTCTATAACTTCTCCCATAGGTTCAAGTTGTTCTTTTATCTAGGAGAACCTTGAGAAATAAGACGGTATGGTCTCTGCATTCTGGAAGTTGATATTCTTCAATTGATTCCTCAAGGTCATCTTCTGATTTATATTCTTCCCTTCAAATAGCTTGGTCAAGGAATCAAACATCTCCTTAGGTGTCTTCAGAGATGACACATGTGGCATGAGATGGTTTTTGATATAATCGGCAATGATCCTCTTAGCCTTGACTAAGTTCCTCTTGTGTAAGGCCTTAGTCTCTTCTCCCTCTGGAACAAGAACCCATTGACTTATGTAGGTGTCCAACTCACTCTCTTCTAAAATTAACCCAATCCTATACTTCCATGCTCGGAAGTTATTAGCCTCTTAAAGATTATCCTCAAGCTTGGTTTGGTGAGACATCTTAAAGAGTACTTCAAATGAAATAGAAAATATTTAGGTCTTACCACTTGATTTGCAGAAATCTGGATCTGGAGCTGGATTAGGGTTTGTCAGAGAAACCCTAAAAATTCAAACTTTGAATTTCAAACTTATGAAAGGATAGAAAGATGCGCCTTGATGAGCTGATCAAGCTGGTGTACTCAGAATTTGAAAACTGCAAAGTTTCACCCCTCAAATTTGCTTTTCAAACTTCCGGATTCACTAGGGAGGACCTTGAATTAGGGTTTGATTTTCCCGGAGCTTCACCCATCCAAAAAGTTTGATCTTGGTCTCTAAACTTTGATTTTTCAGAGGAGCTTCTAGCCATGGTCTCAGATTTCAGAAATTCCAACTTTTGCAGAAACCCTAATTTCTGGCTTCACTAGACAAGACCCCAAACTAGGGTTTGATTTTCCCGGAGCTTCACCCAACCAAAAAGTTTGATCCAAAGCTCTAAACTTCGATGTTTCCAAGGAGCTTCTATCCATGGTCTCAGATTTCAAAAATTCCACTTTTTGTGGAAACCCTAATTTTTAGGTCAAAATCTGAAAATGCTTAGAATTGAATTCTGATTGGACAGAAAGATGCGCCTTGCTGAGGAGAGTCAATCTAGCCTCCTTACTTTCAATATCCGTGGAGAGAAACCCAAAAAACAAGAAGCCCTAGCTTCCGCAACTGCACAGTGTCTTCTTCTCAGGTTAGCTCTGATACCATGTTAATTTTTTAGCATTAATCTAGGATCTTTACTGAGAGAATAACATGTACAGCATATCAAGCATATCAATCACAAAAAGCAATCACATGAGCCAATAGACACAGAGTTTCCTTGGGGAAAACCAAGGTGAAAAACCCCAATAACTTCCTCAAAGATAGATAGAGCAATGATACAAAACCCAAGCATAAGAGATAGTTTCATAGCAGCAGCTTCTCCTCCTCCACTAGTGTGCCACTCTCCAATGAGTGTGTAAGTGAGAAAGTGAATGATCAAATAGAGTGCCTCCTGCACTCTATTTATACTTGAATTGACTTGCCTAATAACCTTTACTAGGTCAGCCTTAACTTAACCACATAACATAATGCTGACAGTTCCGACCCCCAATAGGGTGGTATAATAACCCTTTTACCCACATGACTCATATAGGGCCGACCCCATCAAGGTGGTCTAATAACCCATCAAGTATAAGTTACAACACTTACAATATAAATGACGACACTTCCGTATAGAGGAATAATAACATCTCTATAGGAATACAAACACTTCCGTATAGAGGAATAATAACATCTCTATAGGAATACAATATACATAGGTGAAATACATTCTGAAGTTAAAATTACATCAACACATTATAGTAAATGAGACGCACTGGGAAAAGAGAACTGAGACACGAAAACTGACTTTTGCATTTTTATAAAATAATTAAAAATTATGCGACGCGGGCCATACCCAGTGCATTATGTCGATGGACGCACCGGTGTGTTCCGGTAATACAAACGCACTGATTTTGACGCATGCCTTTATTAATAAAAAACAAAAACAAAACTTGACAGGGCCGACATGGTGACGGATTTGACCAAGAAAGTGGCCCCATATCACCCTACGCTTTCTATATATAATCACAAGCTCAATAAATCCAAAATCCCTAAAAGGTGAAATCGTAATTCTGTATAACAATAGAGGGATTTAAACCCTAATGAAGAATTTTGCAGCCACATAAAAAAAGAAGCAATGCGAAAATAATGTTTGCAACACTGAAGGAAAGTATGAAGTTTTTTTTTCAAAATCTAGTTAAACTCTAAATAAGGTTATAAGATCTACAATAATATTTGCATGCTTGAAATTTCTATTATGTAGGGTTTTGTTTGATTCACCATACCTAACAAATTTCGACCCTCGTAACTCCTTCCAATTGCTCCAAACTCCTTCCACGTAATTCTCTCTTCCAAAACTCTCTGAAAATTTTGGCGAAACAATGAGTTAATGTTTAGGTTTTTGGCTTTTAAACACTATTTATATTTACTTTTTGAACTTAAAATTGCCACCCTTTTTTTAATTTAGGGCAAAAAGCGTTTGTGTGATTTTTTAAAATTTTGATTTTCGGCATTTTCGGTGCGTTTGTTATCAAGTCGCATCGGTGCGTACATACGTACAACGCATCGTATTCTGAATAATCTAAAAACTCGTATGACGGTACGTGTAATTTTAGGACCCACTGGTGTGCTTATATGTAGTAAACACACCAGAATGAATTAATTTTTAAAAATGCATGTAGAAATATCCACTACCAAATGTAGCAGATATTTTCCATCGTGGGGGACTTTGCAGATATTCTTTAATGGCGCGTTTATATTCGTTATGCACTGGTCCGTTGTGTTTATGTTAGCGCACCGATGCATTTATGTATGCATAAACTCGTCGGTTCAATTTGTAAATTATTTGTTTTTGTGTCCACTTAAAATTATATATTCATACCAAATTTCCTTTTACTATTTATCCACAACGATTACAATATTTCATAGTATATATATGTTGATTGTTGATTTGGCTCAAATTAAGGAAGAAAAATTTGTAGTATCATATGGCCAATTCTTCTGATTCCAGCTCATACCATCTTGTTCAAATTTCAACGAGTTCTCCCATTCCATCCCCGGTAAGTTCAGGTTTTATTTATTTTTTGACTACTTATTTGAATTTATGTTACTTATCCATGTGAACCTGAATATCGATTTATTTTATATTGCAGGATCACGATTCGGGTTCGATTTCGGATGCACAAGGCATTCCACCAGTTTCAAAACATCGTAATCTCTTATCAGGAGCAAGATACCCTCAAGCAGTTCGTGGATTAAAATGAGCAGCCGCTTTACCGCGCCAATTGTAACATGCCATCTTCAAGCCGCCATCCTGGTTCATCGATGGTAATTCGTCGCGAGCTGGAACTCTTTTATGACACCCTAGTAGTTTGTGGTTGTTCAAAATGTCAAGGGTTGAAGGAGAACTCTCGGCGTGTCACACTCACCCATTACACCAATGATAGACTACCTAATGTCGATGGTCTAATACCCCCTACTGCAATAAAAAATCCAATAGGTGATATAGAAAAGACACGCAAGAACACTTCCCTATGCTCATTTTTGAAAAAGTTGGTAGCCAAAAAAACTACATCTCATCCTAAATTGACGAACCCCTCGGCTTATGTTCATTCATATGAAAGTTCTAATTTCCAAAGTATGATATGAATTCCCCCCAACCCTTCTCTACTAGAAGATCCAAAAAGTTGCATGAGTTGAGAGAAAAACTGTCCAAGTAAAAATCGAGGTCCATCCAATTGTTGGAGGGTAGCGATGATTTCTCCCTTCTTGTGAATTTGCAAAGTAAATATCAAACTTCTTACAACCGCATTTTATATGGCGCTTAGCCGTCCTCTCTACCTGTGCCTGATGTTGGAACCAGATTCTCCTTTTGTGGTAATCATTTTATGATTACCAAGTATAATATAGATGCTGCAAATTTTGGGTTGTTTATCCTTTCACATGTACTTGTTCCTCCCAAACAGTCAATAGTACTTGTTCCATTTTGCGGTCCCATCTATTGTTGGTCTAATTACTTGAATATTGTTAAATAAAAGCACAACATTTCCATGTATAGTATGTGCATAAATGGTTATGTTTCTAGAAACTTCAATAGGAAGAACCTATTGTATATAGATGGTCATCTATGCACTCATGGGAACATTACAGGGTTCATAAATAGTTCTAGGTGCTCTTTATTTTCTCCAAATTGTTCATTTGAGGAACACTTCAATGACCAAGAGTTCTTTATGAAAAGGAAAACGTCCATATTTGTTGTTGTACATGCAATATGTAGTTTGTCTCCTGGTGACAAGTTGTTAATAAACTACAACTTTTGTAGACCACCAACCGCTCGTCAGAGACTCCTTGCATTGGGATTACCTTTAGACGTTCCCTTGAGGTGTAAGACAAAAAACATTGATTAATTGTATTTGTTAATTTTCAAAGGATTCATTTAATGTATTGCTCAGTTTGAAATTACGTTATATAAATTGTTAATTTAATTTATAAATTCAATTTGAAAATTTGTTGCTCAATTTTAAATTTTCATATTTAATGTGGAATTGATGTTAATTTATTGCTCAATCTGAACGTTTTCTTTATAAATTGTTTGTAGCTTAACATTTTGTACTGGAAGTGATTCTCGTGCTTCTGTAATAATTCTTTTCTATAATGCGAAATCAAACCAATTGCATTGTGCTTACTAACATCATTGATGTAACGTTCAATATTTTTGAAATTAGGATTATGATGATGAGCGACCTGCCTACCATCTTCCATTGCACCCCAGTACAATGTCAAATTGAGAGAAGGCTGAAAAAAGAGCGCAACTTGGAGAGGAATCATACCAAGCATGGTTGAATCAACCACCTATTCAATTTCCACTGCGTCCATCCTCACCAATCAGGAATGCCTATAGTAATAGTAGTTCTTGACATGTTGGCAATGGAGGCAATGAAGTAGAGTTTGGTATGGATGATTTATTACGACAAAGGAGTGCCATGGATGCAATGTTGTTCCATACATTCCAGGACAATGAGCTAGGGGATGACACTCATATTACTGAAGCCTTCTTGAAAGCCTTAAATTGGTTTCCATCACACCTCTATTTGGATCTAGTCGGTCAAAGTCTACACAGTTGGGGACAACAATGTTACTATACAACTTGAAAGGAAAGTATAACATGTCAGACGCATGTTTCTTGGCAATGTTGAGGTAACTGACTATGAACTACATTATATTTTGAGTAATCTTGTGACACAATCATCATTGAAAATGGTCGATTTTATGAACGTTAAATGACATTGTACATTTGTATTTCCCACCAATTTTAGGTTATTCAAAGATAAGGTACTTCCGAATGATAATGTTTTTCCTGGTAGCTGTGCAGAGGCAAAAAAATGTTGAAAATGTTGGGTGTAGAGTACATACCTTATCATGCATGCCCCAATGACTGTATTCTATATAGAGGAAAATATGCAGACAAAGCGATATGTCCAAAATGTGGGCATGACAGATACAAAGAATCAAATAACAAGGCTAAAGCACATGGTCCTCCTCATAATATATTGAGGTACATGCCTATAATCCTAACGATTCAAAGGCTCTTTCATTGCAAAGAATCAACTATGCTACAGGGATGGCATGCATCTAACCGAAGTGAGGAAGGAGTTATGTGAATCCCAATAGATTCAATAGCCATGAAGCATACAGAGGATACATGGCCCGATAAATTCAAGGATGAAGTATGTAGCCTCCGATTGAGCATAGCAATTGATGGAGTCAACCCATATTCCCAACCAAACAACATCTATATATTTTGGCATGTAGTAGTGATCAATAACAATACCCGCCCATGGTTTTCCATGAGGAATGAACATCTTATGTTGGCTCTTATAGTCCCTGGTAAAAGACAAGTGAAGAATATGGATGTTTACCTACAACCATTGATCGATGAATTCAAGGAATTATGGGAAGGGATACAGGTATATGATGTGTCGAGACCCATCCTATCACATAGTCGTTTTACAGTGTAGGGCATATGTACGTACACCACACATGATTATCCAGGGTTAGGAGTTTGTTCAGGTAAATATGTTTTTTTTTATTTATTTATTCAAAGCAATAATTTTTTACATATTTAATTCAATTCGGCTGTCTCCATCCTCAACACTAACGTGCTCTCTTTACTATAACATTGCAGGTCTTGTAACAAAAGGTTATTATGGACATAAATGTTGTGGACCTTATATGAAGGCTAGGTGGTCCAAATACCTACGAAAGTCAATGTACGACTTCTCTAGGGTATTCCTCCCAGAAAACCACTCTTATAGAAGAGCAAAATTTGCTTTCAATGGTAAACAAGAGAGAACCCAAAGGCCTGAAATAATGACACCACATGACTAGCTTAGGGCATATGACAGAGAGAAGGAGAATGAATACATAGAGATGTTCGATTCAAATGTGCAACCTATGATCGATGATCTTGATTTCTTCGACACCTATGTTGAGAAAATGCTCACAAGGATGAAAATGAAATCAATATTTTATGAGCTCCCATATTGGAAGCATCTTAAGATTGCCCACTTATTAGATCCTATGCATATATTTAAAAATGTTTCATCTTCTTTGTGGCGTCACATATCATCCAAAAAAAGTGACAAGATGAAAGTTGGGAAAGACCTTATTGCTTCAAATACTAAAAAAAGCATTGGCCAAGACAAGAAAATAGAGGAGAGGCTGGCCCCTCTTATTCATTTAAAAAAGGAGATGTCCCATGGATTTTGAAGAAAGATGATCTTAATTTGGAAAAAGAAGTTATATTGGGCGTGAAGGCACCTTATTTTTATGGGTCTACTCTACGATGTTGCTTCAGTATGTCAGATGAAAAGTTGTCGGGTTTGAAATCACATCACCATCTCAACCTTCTAAGGGTACGTATAATGCCAAAAAAACGTCATTCCTATTTATTTCTATCTTTTTCCACAAAAGTTAAAATGCTCTTAACTTTTTGTGTTTACTTTGTAGTGTCATTATCCATTGTTCATGCGTGGGTGTGTGAACCATGACTTGCACGATGACCTGCAACATGCCATATCTATACTATTTGCATTTGTGCAGTGGATCACATCAAAGGATATTTTTACATCACTAGCATTCCATGGTGGCGTGAAGAGATAGTTGAGATTGTTTGTATGTTTCGGAAGGAACTGTCGTCGAGTTTCATGGACTTGCAGGTTCATCTTCTAATTCACCTAGTCGATGAGGTTGAATTAGTCGGGGTGGTCTCATGTCGTTGGATGTTCTTATTAGAGAGGTTCATGAAAAAAGTGAAGGGATTTATTCGACAAAGAGAAAAACCTGAGAGGTCAATGGTGGAGGGGTACATAGTATATGAGTTGTTCTATTATGCCAGTGAGTACATCAAGCAAATCGATGACACACCAGGCACAGTGATTTGGGATGATGAATGTGATGAGGATAAAAGGGAAATGGAGGTACTAGAAACGAATGGAAAAAAGCGCATGATAAAGAGTAAGTCACTTATCTTTCGATCTTCAATTTTCCACATAGTAACTATTCACAACAAACTTAAAAATATATATTTGATCCCATACGTACTAAATGTGGTTTTGTTTCCATGAATACAACAACAAATTCAGAAATTGATGCAATCAATAAATTCATTCTTTACAACGCGGAGGCAACACAGTCGTGGGTCGCATTGCATGAAGAGAAGAGGAGGAAATGAGACATTGACAGAAAAGAATCTAGGCGGTTGCACGGTAGAAGCATGACTTTTCCAGATCATTTAAAAGAAAATATGCCAATGATCTATCCCACCAGTTGGGTTGCAGACCAATTCAAAGAGAAATATGGTGCATCAGTTGTTACCCTTCTGAAGAGGAGGATGCACTAAACATTAGGATCGGGTGCAGCAACTCGGTAATAAAATCTGTATGTACGTAATTTCTAACTTTATAATGCAACTTTGAATTATAACATCTATGTTTAATATATTAATGGTTGGGTTAATATATGTATGACATCATCATTTGTTAACTTTTCTTACGGGTGCATTTGTTCCCATCTATGTGCGCATATGGACATCATTTTCACGCCGAGGGCGTTGATAATGGGCGTGTTACACAAGACTATGGAGTGGAAGTCGAGTTTGACCAATCTAGCCATGATAGCCACTGAGATCAAAACTTGGTAGGAGGGATGTTGGGTTATGTCAGAAAGATACAAGAGATCATTCAAGTGGACTTCTCATCTTTCCAATGTGTTATTTTTAGGTGCAGGTGGTGGGACACATTCGATGGGAATAATGTAAAGGAATATCGTGATAGTGGGTTGATATGTATCAACTCTACAAAGATGTGGGATGAAAGTAAGGAGCCTTATGTTTTCCCAAAACACTGCAACCAAGTTTTCTTTCACCCGAATGTGTTGGATAGAGATTGGTGGTTCATATTAAGACATGACCCTAGATCTAAACATGTTTCTAAGAACAACAATGTTGTCATGACAACCGAGGAAGATAATGAGGGTGATGGAAACAGAGAGTGATATGTACATGTTTTATTTTGTCATTTACAAATTGAGATATCATTATGTTACTATTATCTTTGATTGTCTATTTATATTGTTTATTTTTCATTTTATTATGGTGGAAATAGAAAGTTGATTACTGGATGCACTGTTTAAACAATTTCATTTGGTTAAGAACCAATTATATGATGTGAAATATGGTTTATGTCTATGAAGTAATTTACGAGTATATAAGAACGATTATATGTCATTGTCCAAATTACTCATATTATGTTTTCTGTATACATATATATACACCATGAAAAACAACTTACATGATTCAATTTTAATTTTGTGAACGTAAAGGCTAACATATTTATTAATTCCTGACTTGAAGGTGGTCTGAAATTTCTATATTGATATTTCAGTGTTTGTATTTTATGATGTTTTTGTTATAAATAATGGTAAGAATTATAATTGCATTAATTTATGAAATTTATGTTAGAATGTAATGGTTTTTTATTATATGATTCGGTTAAATTGAATTTTTGTTATAATGTAATGTTTTTTGATTTTTTATTGTATTTATAATGTTAACTCCAACATAGAAAATGGCACGTTTGCAACCTCGATGGAGAATGAAAATCCAACAATTTTTTTACTAGTGTTGAACTCTACAATGACTTCATTTATGGCCTTGATAACAATGAAATGTACAACAAATTTTAAGGTGCTCTCTGATTTCTCCATCAATATTTGAATGTTTGTATTTCATGATGTTTTTGTTATAAATAATGCTAAGAATAATAATTGCATTAATTTATGAAATTTCTGTTAGAATGTAATGGTTTTTTATTATATGATTCGGTTAAATTGAATTTTTGTTATAATGTATTGTTTTTCGATTTTTTTATTGTATTTATAATGTTAACTCCAACATAGAAAATGACACGTTTGCAACCTCGATGGAGAATGAAAATCCAACAATTTTTTTACTAATGTTGAGCTCTACAATGATTTCATTTATGGCCTTGATAACAATGAAATGTACAACAAATTTTAAGGTGCTCTTTGATTTCTCCATCAATATTTGAATGCTTGTATTTCTTGATTTTTTTGTTATAAATAATGCTAAGAATTATAATTGCATTAATTTATGACATTTATGTTAGAATGTAATGTTTGTTTATTATATGATTTGATTAAATTGAATTTTTGTTATAATACATAATGTTTTTGGATTTTTTTATTGTATTTATAATGTTAACTCCAACATATAAAATGACACGTTTGAAACCTTGGTGGAGATTGTAAATCCAACAATTTTTTTACTAGTGTACTTGACCTCTACAATGACTTAATTTATGGCATTGATAACAATGAAATTTATAACAACGAAATTTAATGTGCTCTCGAATTTCTACATGATCAATATTTGAATGTTTTTATTTCATGATGTTTTTATCATAAATAATGCTAAGCATTATAATTGCAAATGTTTGCAAATGTTTTATGAATGAGAATAAGAGATAAAAAATGGCTTGAAGATCATCAAATCAAATTAGTGATTAATAATAATAATATATTTGGAGAATGCCAGTTGTGGCTTTACATTAGTTGAGAGAAAAATAGTGTTCTTTTAATTAACTATTTATTTTTTTTCCTATTAAAGATTTGATATTTCTCATTGTAAAATGAGCTATTGTCAACAAATTAAAAATCTTGAATGATACATTGATAGGTCATATTCATGTTCATATATTTTAGATTTTTTTGTGATGTTCGTAAACATGATACTATAACAAATTATACAACCAACATAAATCATATAGCTAGTTGTCACAATTTCATCCATTATCAATACAAAATTCATAAAAATATTTAATTCGATGATATTTTTTATTCAATTATATTATGTAAACATAAACATATCATCATTAATATCATTGTCACCATCTAACAAACATAAAAATAAACACCATCATACCATCATTAACATAAAACTAATAAAAATCAGCATGAACGTACCATCATAAACATTACATTATTGCATATTCATCTAACATATACATCTTATAGATTTAAACATCATCTAACACACATAAGATCTAACAATAACATGTAACAAAACACAAGTTCCAGTTTCTAACATAATGAACATCAACGAACCTGACCTAACATACACAAGTACATTACCATCGACATATAAATCAACATCAACGTATGCAAAATGGAAAACACAAAGATCTAATGAACATCATTGAACCTAACCTAACATACACATCATGACCACCAACTTAAAAATAAACATCAACATAATCTTAAACATCAACATCTGCAAAATGGAAAATGTTGTATACACACACACACACACATAATAGCATCAAAACGATGATAAATATCAGATATACATGTCTATTCCACCCCCAGAACCATATTATCATCATTATCTGTTGACCCACCAGATGTATCAACACCTCCAACGATAGAGCTAGAGGCATGATTAGTACCTCTGCTAGGAAATAATCTATTGTGTAGATAAGTAGGAAAGACATCTCTAGGAATCTGGATCATCCCACCTAATCTGAGCATCATCTCCAAAGCTGAGGGAATTAGTGGATGAGGATCATGGGTATCCAATGGATCAATAGAGGTTGATCGGTCATATAGGTATAAAGTATCAAATGCTGGATCCGTCGAAGGAGGGGGAGGTGGAGGAGATGATGAAGGAGGTGATGGATCAATAGAGGTTGGTCGTTCAGATAGGTATAAAGTATTAGATGTTGGATTCGTCGAAGGAGGGGGAGGTGGAGGAGATGATGAAGGAGGTGATGGAGGTGGAGGACATGGTGTAGGAGGGGGTGGATGAGATGTAGAAGGTGGAGTAGTAGGAGGTGCAGTGGATGTGGAGGATGCCCCACCAGTCGAAGCAGCTAATGGAGAAGGAGGTGGACTAGGAGGCTGAGGATCTCCTCTCTCATCAGATGATGAAATACCATGAGGGATGACATATAAAATAATGCAAGCACCAACAATGTGTTGCATCAATCTCCTCATATCAAGAGGAATCATCCTCCATATCTCAATGTATCGGTCTTTCCTTTGAATCTCCCTTATAGGAACAGGTCGAACCCCTCGATTCGTTAATAATATAGCCAACCTATCTGCAATATCCTATATGAACCTCTACTCTAGCCTCTATCAAAGGCCAGGTCTAGCTAGATGAGGCACCTCCGGTAGATCCTGCATCTCTATGTCCTCATCCTCATCGGCCTGCGATGAAGGAGGCCCCACATCACCATCAAATGTGCCAATATCTATAAATATATAGTACACAATAATAATTAGAAAATTTCATTAAAAATGAATTTAATCTAACAATTTGAAACATATTTTATTTTCATTAAGTATAAAGAGAATAAAATGAAAATAGATTAAATTAAACATAATGCTAAATTTACCTCTATGATCAGGTGGCTCGTCCTGGTTAAGAATATGTTGGTAGACCCTCTCCAATCCAACCTCGCATATGGATATGCAACCATATCTAATCGAGGCTATTCCTCGCCACCTAGAATGTCAAGCACATCTGCAGTGATCCTCGCAAGAAACTCTGGCTTCCCCCTCTTGGGAATCATCTACCCCCACATGCACATATGCACATCTGTCATCAACCTATGAGGGCGTTGGTCAAAATATTTCCTAGTCACCGTAAATCTCTCAAAAAATAGACAAAACAACTCTGAACTGAAGGGGAAGTTACCCCTCCCACCAATACACACACGACATCAACTGAGAGCATAAAAAAACTGTCATAAAAAATAGTAGACCACCTGATGCATCTAAGTGCCTGCACTAAAGAATCAACATAATATAATAAAGGGAAGCTAATGCGCTTCCCATCAGTGGTGTAATGCGTGATAGGCATCGCCAACCAAGAGAGGCACCTCACATCCTCTCTACCAAAAGCAAAAATGGTAAGCTTCCCATCATTGACTTGAAACTGAGAAGTCTTGAGGATGTTGTGATCAACATATCTTTGAACATATACCAACTGAGTCGCTGCTATAGCTCCAATCGGAACCTCGAGGAACTGAGGAAGGTCCTCACCTCTCCTAGAGATCCCGGTGATAAAGTAAATGTCCTCCTCAATGGGATAGAACCACTCATCGGGACCAACTCGAAAGGCCTACCTATGATGATCCCAGCGTGCGATCAACTAGGTTAGGAACGTACTGTTCCCCTTGAGTGATGTTGCCTCCTCATAGAAATTGAGGAGGTCGGAAACTTTCAAGAGGTGTCTAGTTTGAGGCATAATGGGATGAGGGTATAAATATCTCTCCCTCTCCCTGGCCTACCACTCTCTACGGAAGTTATACTAGTCTACTTGTGCCTCACGTTGTTGTTGCGCCTTGCGGCGATCATGTCTCTATTTCACATATAATATAAATTAGTCTCATAAGCATACATATAAAATAATTATAATAAGATTATATCTTAACCGAAGGAAACCCCGTGTGAAAATATTAATTTTTTTCCAAAAAAAAGAAAATCGGTGCGGCATAAATATTAGAAAAGCACCGCCAGCGGTGCACTTATATACTGACGGCACCGAAAAGTGGTGCGCTACAATATTTATGTCGCATTACTTATTATATATCAAAAAATTTCAATTTCAATTGGACGGTGCACCTAAATCGTATTAGCGCACCGTTATTCAAACACATCGAATTTAAAAAATAATAATTTATTTGAAATATATTTACAGTGCGCCTATGCCACATCAGTGCACCATACACCCATGCCTTGACGTGACATAGGAGCATCATTAGTTGTGTGTTCACGAGTTTATAAAAAGTGTCATCGGTGCGCCTATGTCACGTAATTGCACCAATATCGGTGCGATGACGTGACATAAGTGCACCGTGTAAACGGTTATGATTTTTATTGTACCAATACTGTTGCGCAAGACATTAACAAGCACTGGAATTTCGGTGCCCTTGATTGTACTAAACACACTGGTGTCTATGAGAATTCAATGTTTTATGAGGTGTATCAACGGTGCGCTTACGCCACGTCATTGCACCGATATCCGATGCGCATGAGTGCAATAAATGCACCATTTAAACGTTTATTATTTTTTTAAATGGTATGGTTACCGGTGCGTGTATTACACTTAAGGGCACTGGAATGTCAGTGCTCTTAAATGTGTAACACACTAGTGACCATTTGTGGGTTTTAATTTTTTTTCCGTGCGGAGCGGTGCATTCGAGTCGTTCATCAATGGTGCACTTACACCACGTCATTGCACCAATAGCCGGTGTGCATGAGTGCCATAAGCGCACCATTTAAATGTTTATTATTTTTTTAAATGGTATGGTTATTGGTGCGTGTATTACACTTAAGGGCACTGGAATGCCAGTTCTCTTAAATGTGTAACGCACCGATGACCATTTGTGGGTTTTATTTTTTCTGTGTGGAGCGGTGCGTTCGAGTCGTTCGGATCGCACCACTGACGATGCACCCTGTTTTTACAACGCTCACCATTAGCGGTGAAAGCCGAATGACTCGAACGCACTGCATAAATGTTTTTAATGTTTTTTAAAAATAGGTGCATTTCAAGTTGAGTTTTAAAAAATAAACTGCTAAAAAATTAAATTGTGAACTAACAAACATTTTACCTGTGGAACGATGCGTCGGGGAGGCATATTGGCGATGTATGGAAAATTTGAATTTTTCCAAAAATGTTTGGAAAAATTCAAACGAACTGAACTACCAATAGAGGACAAGGATGTGTCCACGTGGACCACGAATGTTAAGGCGTCCAGGTGTGTGAAGGGCAGCACCAGTGCAGAAGGCCTCGGACGCACTGACGTGGGGTAAAAATGAGTTTTCAGTCGCGGTAATTTTTTGATTAAACCTTGTATCGGTGCGCTCAACATAAGGACGCACCGGTGCGTTCCAAAATCAAGAGCACCAAAATGAGCTGATGTTAAATTTTTATTTTTTTTAATAAAATGCTTTCACTGAGGTGTGTTTGGTTTATTATCCCGCGCCAGTACATCCATAGTATTTAGCCCACCAGGAATGGTTTTAAAATATTTTTTCAATTATAATTTTTTTTTAATATTTTTCAATAAATGGAATGGTGGTGCATTGTTGTCTTAAAAATGCATCAGGTCGTTCAACAATGCATGCATCATTGTTAGACTTCTGAGATTTTTTTTAAGAAAATAGATTATTATGTTTCATAAAATAATTTCCGGTGCGTTAGGTTTGATACGACGCACCGGTACAGTTATCGTTAATGAACGCACCGAGTTTAGTTTTTTACCTAAATATTTTTTTTAAATAAAAGAGTATGCAATGTGGTGGTTACTACTAAACGCACCGGTGCGGTGGTATGTGATGGAACACACCACTATGGTTATTTGGAATTTTTTCTTTTTGATAAAGATGTTTTATGGTCGCGATGCAACAAATTAGGATGCACTGGTGAACAAACTAGTGCGATTAGGTTAAAAACGCACCAAAATCAAAACTTCCGCTAAAACCTCCAACCGCTCGCCTCCACTACTAACCTCCACTAGAAACGGATATTTGGGATCTTTTGGGAGGAGCGTATGTTATAACCTCTGCTAAAGGGCCTTTTCCTTGTAGTGGAAACTACAATACTAGATTGACACTATTAGAGTACAATAAAAACATAAATCATGCACTTAAACTTTCATGCAATTGCAAATGCTACAGAACTAATTATGGACATAATTAAATGTAAGCAATTAGACAAGAGGAGAGGAACATGGCAGAACCCTTTGTTAAATAGTATGGTAAGGTCATCCTATAGATTAAAATTTGGAGGTTTGTGTCTCTCCAAGGTTCATACAATACCAAAATGGAAAGACCAACTTGCAATTCTTGTCCTCGGATCCTAACCTTAAATCAACATGTGTGCTCTTCCTCTTCAATTGTAACATGATAGAGTTGAACCTCTCTTTATGCATGCACTTTCAATTTATAATTTCTTTGTAGCTATTCATATCACCTAGGAGGTCAATAGTCCTCGTATTTATTTGTATTCCCAACATCCTTAGTGTGTAGTAAGTTTATGTTAAAAGACTTCCAAGATTCAATTATTTATTATTTTTATCTCAAGTATTTATCTTCTACTCCAATAATAATGTGTGGATATTAAAGCTCCATGTTTCCTCTCTCTTGTAGTAGTGTTGACACTCTTGTTTCCTCCTACTTATCAAACTAAACAAAGAACGCATATTCAAATAAATATGTGATGTTGATTACGTGATCTCAAGGATGCTCCTACATTAGACACCCTTGGTAGGAAAATATGAGCATCCAACTAATATGGATTGAACTAAAGACCCTTTGAGTTATGTAGGCCATGGAAGGTGACCCAACTCTTCTTCAGTAATACACAATGCATCCTCCAAGTTCTCGTTCCTCCATTTGACTAAATATTCCAAATAATCTCAACCTTGAGTCCTTCTTCTAACACCCCTTGCTAGTATTTCTTCAATTTATTTATTTGGCTTAACTACTATCTATATTTCCCATTCTTCCATGGTGCCCATTTCACCATCATCTTCTCTTTCATGGAACTCATGTAAGTCAAAAACATTAAATATTGGAGAAATATCAAAGGCCTTCATCAAATGCAACTTGTAGGCATTATTAGAAATATTCATCATAATCTTACATGGAGCAATTTTCTTGTACTTGGAGCTTGCTATATGTTCCTTTAGGAAATATATCCTTCATCAAATGTTCCATGGCTATATCATCTTCTTGAAAAGCCTTCAATCTCCTACACAAATATGCCTTTTTCTTATAGTTATCATAACTTTGGTGTAACTTATTCTTAACTTATTTATGGATCTTCTGCATGCGTGTTGCAAAACTATTTGTATCGATGCTCCTTTTAGCCCAAACTTCTAGAAACTCAACCCAGTCTACAACACTCTTTAGACACCTACCATACAATACCTGGAATGGACTTCTACCAACAAATATATTCATTGAATTATTGTAGGCGAATTCAGTTTGACCTATATCTAAATACATTGACTTGGTTTATCTCCAATCAAACCTCTCACCAAATTTCCTAGACTTCGATCAACTACCTCTATCAATCCATCTATCCATGGCTGATACATTGAATTGTGCTATAACTCGGAACCCATCTTCTTCCAAAGAATCCTCCAAAAGTATCTTTGACTAAAGTCATAATCCTAGGAAACCCATGTAATCTCACAACCTCTTGAAAAAATAACACATCCACATGAGTAGCATCACTGGTCTTCTTGCATGGTATGAAATGTGCCATCTTAGAAAATCTATCCACCACAACTAGCATTGAATCATAAACCCTATGTGTCTTGTGCAGTCTCAAAATAAATCCATGCGTATGTCCTTGCATGGCTTCTTAGGTATCAATAAATGAGTATACAACCCAATACTCTAACTCCCTCCTTTGGCCAATTGACAATTTTTACAACACTCAACAAACTTATTGACATATTTCTTGATGTTGGGCCAAAAATACCTTTCATCCATTAATGCCTTGGTCTTATCCACTCTAAAATGTCCACTTAAACATACATTATGCAATTCTTGAATGAGATTAAGTCTCAACAAACTTCATGGAGTACACAACTTCTTATTCTTAAGCAAGAATCCCTCTTGGATGTGAAAATACAAAAATGGTGTCCTATTTGTACCCATGGTTCTTTGTGTGCTCTCCATGCTTCTACAAAATCTATATCCTCTGCTTACAACTCTTTCATGCTATCCAAATTAACAATCTTAACCGACATGGTATTCGGCAACATCACTCTCTAGTTTAATGCATCTGCAACCTTATTAGACTTTCTATACATGTGTTTCAAAACAAATGAATAACTCTACAAAAACTCCACCCATTTCAAATTATTATGATTGAACTTACCTTAATTATTTATGTATTGTAGTTCCTTATGATCATTAAACAACACAAATTTTTTCGATGACAAATAATGTCTCCATTTATTCAACACTTGACAATAACATAGAATTCCTTATCATAAACCTAATACTTTTTCTTAGCTTCATTCAATGTCTCACTAAAGAATGCTATTGATTTACCTTCTTAACTCAAGACCGCTCTAATTTTTTGACAACTTTCATCACAATCCACTTGGAACATCTTCTAAAAATTTGGAAGTGCAAACACCAATTATTCAATCACTTTCTTCTTAAAGATCTCAAAATAATGCGTCATTGTTGTTTTCCGCTAGAATGCTCCCTTTCTCATACACTCTATGAATGGTACACAAATCCCACTAAATATTTTGAAACATTTCCAACAAAATCTTTCCAACTCATGGAACCTTTGTACATCAAATGTACATCTAGGCATGTGCCAATCCATAATGGCTTTCACCTTTCAAGGTCCATGTTCAAACCATCCTTGGAAACCATAAAACCCAAGTAAACTAGTTATTCTTGCAAGAAAGTATACTTCTTCAAATTGATTTGCAGTTTCTCGTAATTCAACCTGGACAACACTTGTTTCACATGCTCCAAACGTTCTTCTCTAGACTTGTTAAAAATCATATTGTCATCAAGATATGCGATGACAAACTTCCCCATAAATGGATTCAATACTTCATTCATCTACCTCATAAATGTATTAGGTGCATTGGTCAGATTAAATGGAATAACCAACCATTCAAATAGTCGATCATTAATCTTGAATGTTGTCTTCCACTCGTTTCCTTCCCCTATTTGAATATGATGGTATCCACTCTTCAAATCTATCTCTAAAAAGTACTTTAACCCACTCAAACAATCCATGAGGTCCTATATTCTCAGTAAGGGAAATCAATATTGGATATTAATCTTATTAATGACTTGTGAATTAGTGTTGCATATTCACCGTTCACCACCCTTATTCGGTGCCAATACCGCTAGGACAATAGAAGGTCTTAAAATTTCTTAGATCAAAACTCTATCAAGTAATTCTTGCACTCAGCTATTTACTTATTAAATTTTTGTGAGTCATTCGATAAGGATCCTTGCTAGGTAGACTTGATCCTATAATCAATTCAATTGATGTGAAATGCTTCTCATAGGGGGCATACGCATTGGACCATCTACAACAATCACTACAAACTCATCCAATAGATGTCGAATCTCTATTGGCACATGTCTCTTTTCCTTAGCTACTTGTACCTTCTTTGGAATTATCACCAAACATAATGTTTCCTTCTTATGTTTCTTCAAAAACTCTTTGGTTGAACATAACATCACCTTATTCTTTCTACTACAACCACTTCTACTATCACTATGGTCCATTGTTGTTGTTTAATCTTCCACCATTGGCTCTAGTTTTTAACATTGTCCATTCTTGTTAAACTCATATGTATTTTCCCTTCCATCATGGAAAACCTTCTTATCAAATATCCATGGCCTTCTAAGAAACACATGAGATGCATCCATCTCAATCACATCACATAATACCTTACCATTGAGGTTTTTTATTTGAAAACTCAACAAGCACAGCTCCGTGACAATGACTTATTAACCCATTTGTAGCCATGAAATATGATATGCATTAGCATGAGGAATACACTTTAATATCAACTTTTCAATCACTTTTGTGGATACCAAATGTTTAGTACTTCCTCCATTTATGATAAAAAACCCTCTTCCTCTATGCAGTTTCCTCCACAATCTTCTTCACAGGATTAAGAAGCACCCTTCTTAACATTGGGTTCCCCCCTTGTTCATGTTGAAGTACTAGAACAATATCTATGACATTGATGTCTCATATGTTTATGTGACATGAGTCCTATCCTTACTCCTTCTTCCTGAATTGTGCTCTCTGGGAATTTAGATGCCTTGTTCCCTTCTACTTCACAACTGTAGCAAGTAATCGCATACTTAACCTTGCCTCTACCAAAATGTTTGCCTTCGCCAATGTGGTTGTCTCCTTTGGTAATTTGACTACTAGTTGTTTCATCTTCTCTTCCATCACTAGATAGTCCTCTCACATCCTTCACTCTTCCTCTTCCTCCAAGGCCCCTTCCTTTACAATTCTAGTGCCACTTCTTATTCAAATTTTATTCTACCTTCAAAGCAATTTGATATGCTTCATCCATGGTTCATAAATAATGGGTACTCATATTACCTTGGATCTTAAAATTCAATCCATTAGCATACTTTGCTAACCTATGATACTTCAGCTCTTTAATTTGTGGTCCAAGTGACAATTTGAAGAACTCTTCAATGTACTCACAGAAATATGTCTTCTTTTGCCTCACATTTTACACTTGTATGTACAAACTTATTTGATAATGAACATGAAAGAATGTTTCCTTGATATTGCTCGCCATTTTCTTCCAAGTTTTAATCTTCTACTAGTGCTTGTTAACTTTATCATTTTGCACAACATCCCACCAAAATGCACCATGCACTTTTAGCTTCATCATTTCAAAATGAACTCTATTGAGGTCATGAACATTCTCGTACTCAAAGCATCTCTTGAGCTCTCCTAGAGAGTCTCTGCCTTCAAACTATCATCGTAGCAAGAAACTTTGACTCTAGAATTACCCTTATCCTTCAAAAAATAAATCAAACACACAACTAAGTCTCCTTCATCATCCTATTGTTATTCATCTATCTCACCTCTAATTCTAAATATGTTACAACTTCGATATCTCTAGTTCTTTTATTCTCTAACTCTTTGATTTGTCTCCTCAATTCCTCTAATTCCCATTTCCTTATGGATCCTCAAGCTACTCCTCTTTGCAATGGCATCCTTGGGAGTTGTCTTGTAGTCCACAACTATAATATCATGCACATACCTCTCTCGACACTGCCTCCCACCATATCTCTTCCAGTAATCATCAGTTTAAACAACGCTCTTAGGTCTTTTTGCTACCATGGTTAAACAAGAGCTAAAATCATGGAACCCAATTCTTACAAGCAAATTAGTTCTAATAATTTTGTGACTCTCAACCCAAAGTTAAATGTAGCTTTGATACCACTTGATGTACAACCAAGGTTTGTAGGTTACCAACACAACTACAAACTAGATTGGCACTATCATAGTGTAGCAACTACAAAATTCATGCACTTAAACATTCATGCAATTGAAATGATACATAACTAATTATGGACATAATTAAATGTAAACAATTCAACAAGTGGAAACATAAATAATAGAACTCTTTATTGAATAATATGGTAATGTTTGCGTGTAGCTTAAAATATGGAGATCCGTGTCTCTTCAAGATTCATACAATCTCATAATGGCAAGATCAACTTGCAATTCTCAGCCTCAGTCTAAACCTTAAATCAACACTTGTGCTCCCCCTCTTTTATTGTAGCATGTTGGAGTTGAATCTCTCTTCAATCATACACATTCAATTTATAATTCCTTTGTAGCTATTCATCTCACCAGGGAGCCAAACAATCCTTGCAGTGATTTTTATTCCTAGCATTGCCTCTACAACTTCCCATATTTAGTGTGTCGTCGGTTTCAGTTAAATGGCTTCCAATATTCGTTTTTTTCTCAGGTATTTATCTTTTACTCCAATAATAATGTGTGGATATTAAAGCTCCACGTTTCCTCTCTCCTATAGCAATGTTGATTGTTGATGTATTTGTAACTTCGGAAGATATTCACTTGTATATTGTATGTATTACATTTGTACTTTATTGTATCCCCAACGGAGATGTATTATTCCTCCGATTGGAAGTGTCGTCATTTGTATTTGCAAGTGTCACAAGTTACATTGTAAGTGTCGTCATTTGTATTTGATGGGTTATTAGACCACCTTGGTGGGGTCGGCCCTTTATGATTCATGTGGGTTAAAGGGTTATTAGACCACCCTAGTGGGGTCGGCCCAGTAACAAGTGGTAATGGGCTATTAGACTCTCCTAAGGGAGGTTGGCCCAGTTAGAGTAAAAGGCAAGTCAAGTCATTGTATAAATAAAGAGTGTGTCTCTCTCATTCTATTCATTCACACACTCACTCACTTCGCATTAGTGAGAGAGAGGAGGAGTGCGCACAAGTCGAGGAAAAGCAGATGCTAGGAGACTATCTCTTATCGTGGGGTTTGATCTTTGTGATTTTTGTATTGGTGCTCATTCTATCTTTGAGGAAGTTGCAGGGTTTTTCACCTTTTTGGTTTTCCCCGGTGAAATGCTTTGTGTCTCTTGTCTCTTATGATGTACATGTTGTTCTCTCAGTTAAGATCCTAGATCAAATTGTATTAAATGCTGAAAAACTAACATGGTATCAGAGCTAGCCTGAAGGAAGGCATGGTATGGCATTTATGACACTTGTTGCACTTGCGACAAATTGGAAGCTAGGGCTTGGTATAGTAAAAACCAGTCATCGTGGCACTTTCGCTAAAAATTCGTTTTGCTGAAGGTTCAAGATCTAAAACTTTTATAGGTCGAAGATGAAATTTCCATGTACCTTTTTTCAGAAGGATAGCCTCAGATTCATTGTACTTTGTGATATATGATCCGTACAAGTTAGGGTTTCTTCCTCTTCCAGAATGCAGTCATAAACAGGTGACCTCGGAAAAAAGGTTATATCTCGGGGCAGGAAGCTCCAAATGGAATTCCGTAAAAAGTGACAGTTAGGGAACAAACTGCAATTTCACAGGTCTGGGTTTCAGAGGTCGATGTTGAAACAGTGACACGTGGCATGTTGTACAAGTTAGCTATATTGTTTCATCCCATAAACAGGTCATGTTGCAACACTTGGCATATCTCTCTCTCAGAAAATCCATTTGAGCTCAGATCTGTGGGGTTGGAAAGATGAAAGCTCATTCTACCATAGGACGAAGTTTCAGACCCTGAGGATCCAAAAATTCAGAGATACATCAGAAACAATATAGCATATATTTCTGTCCAAACATAATTGGATTTTGAGCACTTTCATTTTTTGGTTTGTCACTACTACGGGAAATTAGGGTTTCGGAGAAAGTTGGAATTTCTTGAATCTGAGACCACGGCTAGATGCTCCTCATCACAATCGAAATTTAGAGACCAAGATCAAAGTTTTTGGTTGGGTAGAACCCCGGGCTCTATCAAACCCTAGTTCGGGATTTTGACCAGAAAACCAAAATTTGACAGAAGCTGCAGATTCGAAACTTTCAAAGTCCTTTTTGAGGGGTCAAATTTTGGAGATTTCAAAATTTGAAGTATACTAGCTTGATCAGCTCAGCAAGGCGCATCTTTTCATCCAATCAGAAGTTTGAAATTCAAAGTTTGAATTTTTAGGGTTTCTCTAACAAACCCTAATCCAACTCCAGTTCCAGCTTCAACAAATCAAAGTGGATTAGGTTAATCCTAGAAGAGAATGAATTGGACACCTACATAAGTGAATAAGTTCCAGTTCCAGAGGGAGATGAGGCTAAGGCCTTACATAAGAAGACTACAAGCAATCCCGACAGGTATGACTTAAGGAGATTCAGGTATGTTTTGACATCTGTTCATGATTAAATTTATGATATGTTTGTCTTCATATTATTGAGGTTAGTACAATATTGATCAATTTTAGACTTGTCTTATCACCTTAGTAAAAGTATGAATGCATGTGAATGATAGAATATATTCATTGATTAGGGTTATGACACTTATGATTGTACTAATGCACTGTGGTGTTGTATGAGGATGATGTTGTCCTCTAACATGAAAGGTACATCAAGATAGACAAATCAAGTTCTAGATCAAGAACATATGACCAAGGTGATATGAAGACAAAGACTCACCCATAACCATTGATCACATAGAAGCTCTACTTACAAGGTATGTATAATTTGGTTCTACAATGGTTAACTTATGAGATATGCAGGTTACTAGCACAAGTCATTGAAGGGAACAAGAAGACATTATGTGGGTATGTTAGACATAACTAGCAAGCATGATAATCTAGGTATGTTTTTCCTACATTAAGTTAGAATCCTACCTTGTGTTAGGATCTTATATAAGTATACTTGGTATGATTGATAATTCATGAAGTTATAAGTTTGGGAAATCATGGGTTTATGCATATTATGCTTCTTAGTTTGATTAATGATATGACAAACTAGAAGAGTCCTATGGTCAAATAAGAACATGCATGAGTAAAAGAAGTACTCCCTGAAACCTTGAAATACTAACGCTTGTGATAAATTACCTGTGTATGAAATGATCATGACCATACATATTTAGAATCATAATGTTATGACAGTATTGAGATTATACTAATACATGTATGATTATGTATGAGATATTGAGGATGACACAATGATGACACTAGTGCACACTTAAGCATGCATAGTGGTCCAGGATGGATATAAGTTCAAAGACAGATAATCAAGGAAGCAAAGATCAAGAGGGAGCACACTCCAGTAGTTCCTGCAAGGAAGCAAAGATCAAGAGGGAGCACACTCCAGTAGTTCCTGCAAGGAAGCAAAGATCAAGAGGGAGCACACTCCAGTAGTTCCTTCAAGGAAGCAAAGATCGAGAGGGAGACCACCCAACAACCAAACAAATATAAGTATTTGAATTGTCATTTCTTGTATATGATTACTTAAATGATGTTGTTCAGTCATGTATATACTTATGTTCCTAGATTTAGGATGTATATTATGCATTTTAGAAAAGTTGCATTAATGAACAAGATACTACTAATATGCAAGTAATCGGTAAGTGGCCTATGGTACTGTACAACATTCCATTGCTACTTATCTAGAATGAAACCTCTTTGCTGACATGTTGGGAGCTGTGCACACTCTTAACAATGTTCTGGTAGAGATGGAAGGCATCTAGAAAGTTACGGGATATGGATAAATGTTGTATTGAAGCATTGGCTAAGATAATTGCATGACTGTATGACATATGTCCTTATGTGCAAGATTTTGTTTTGAAAACTATGAGATGTTTCTAATCATGCAATTGAATTTGACTTGTAGGAAAGATCGTGTACAATCACCTACAAAAGAAGGAAAACAACATGTGTTTTAGCAACGAAGTTCAAGAAAACTATCTATTGAAGATATTGAAGAATCTAAAGATCCTAGGATCCGGGATGCAGTAATAGAAGGATTCCATGATCGGGGAATACCAATTGATCATGAAGAATGATGTTTGGGATGTGATCCCAAGACCAGAAGGGAAGTATGTTTTGACTTTCAAGTAGATCTACAAGATCAAGCATGCTGCAGATAGTAGCATAGAGAAATACAAGACAAGTGATGAAGTGGAAGATACACCAAATGGATGTCAAGACAGCTTTCTTGAATGGTGTAGTCGAAGAGGAAGTGGAGCATCCACTCGAATTTGAGAAACATGACAGGGAGTCACATGTGTACAAATTAAAGAAAGCCTTGTACGGTTTGAAACAAGAACCCAGGACATGGTACGGAAGGATAGATAACTTCCTGACTAGTTTCCAACCTTTACTACAAAGTTGAGGAAGGAAATCCAGTGATACTCCTATTGTATGTGGATGACCTGTTTGTGACAGGTGAGGATAGGTTGATTGTTGACACAAAGAGGAAGCTTGCTGCCGAGTTTGAGATAAAGGACTTGGGTATGATGCATTACTTTCTAGGTATGGAGGTGTGGCAGAGTACAGATGGAATCTTCCTTGGACAAGGGAAGTATGCAATAGAGATCCTGAAGAGGTTCGGGATGATGGACTGCAAGGCCATGGCCACACCTATGGAATCGAACCTGAAGCTATTGAGTGATGCTTCACCAGAGTTGGTTGATGCCACTATGTATCGTCAGAAGATTGGGTCCTTGATGTACCTAACGAACATGAGACCAGATATTTGCTTTGTGGTGAACACCTTGAGCCAATTCCTGACGGGTCCTAGACATGTTCACCTGATTGCTGTAAAGCATATTCTGAGGTACCTGAAGGGTACGATTGATTATGGGCTCAAGTATGATGCGAATCAAAAGTTTAACCTAGAGGGTTATGTTGATTCAGATTGGTAAGGCAGTGCTGCAAATAGGAAGAGCACTTCGGGGTGTTGCTTCAGTATGAGATAAGGTGTGATATCTTGGTTTAGCAGGAAGCAATCCTGCGTAGCACTAAGTACAGCCGAAGCAAAGTATGTCATAGCTTGTTCGACCAGTTATGAGGCAGTATGGATAAGGAAGCTACTATCTAATTTATTTGATCTCGAGTTGGATGCTACTGGTATCTATTGTGACAACTAGAGTTGTGTGAAGTTGTCAAGAGAACCTGGTGTTCCATGACAAGTCGAAGCACATCGAGATCAAATATCACTATATCATGGATATGGTGTAGAGAGGAGCAGTGAAGCTCCAGTATGTTGCGACAGATGAGCAGATTACAGATGTGTTGACCAAACCACTAGCCAGAGTGAAGTTCGAGTACTTCAGAGAGAGGATTGGTGTACTTCAGATCAAGATTCCTTCCAAGGGGAAGTGATGAGTCCAGATGGCGCAGATGCACATGGGATTTTTCGACATGGTTGTAGATGTGTTCTCCCATGGTTGTGATGTAATTGTCGAGCTTTTTCGACATGGTTGTAGATGTGTTATCCCATGGTCGTGATGTAATTGCTGAGCCATTTTTCACATGGTGGTAGATGTGTTCTCCCATGGTGAAAAATTAAGGGCTTGAGACTTCCTCGAATGGTGGTAGAGGTGTTCTCCCATGTCGGTGGTGTAAGTGTTGTATGATGTGCATCTGGGCTGTGCTCCGTGGACGATGAGATGATCTAAAGAGGATGGTCATGTGATGATGATATGCATTAGGACGATGCTATGATGATGATTAGGATGATCATATGTGATGAGCATCAGGTTGATGCTCCAGATGTTGTGCATCAGGAGGATGTACTATATGATGATGATCAGTATGATCATGAGCATCAGGATGATGCTCCATGTGAAGAATATGATCAGTGGGATCATGTGTATCAGGTCGATACTTCGTGGCCGTGGACAGGTTGTGCAAGTAGCATAGAAAATATCCTAGGAGGTCCGATAGGTTAAGCTGTGTGCTCGTAAAAGTCCTGGGATGCTCTTTCGAGGTTTTGCCACAGGTAGCATAGAAAAGATCCTGGGAGATCCAATAGGTTGAGCTATGTGCTCGTAAAAGTTATGGGATGCTCTTTCGAGGTTTTCCTACAGAAGGCATGTAATCAATCTTGGAGATCCGATAGGTTGAGCTATGTGCTCGTAAAAGTCCTGGGATGCTCTTTAGATATCTTGCAGGTTGCAAGACACTCTTTTAAGGTTTTGCCTGACCACCTGTAAAAGATCTTGGGAGATCCGATAGGTTGAGCTGTGTGCTCGTAAAAGTCCTGGGATGCTCTTTCGAGGTTTTGTGGTGGTCACATGTAAAAGATCCTGGGAGATCCGATAGGTTGAGCAGTAAGCTCATAATCAGTCTTGGGATTCTCTTTCAAGGTTTTGTTGACGCACGTAATTAGTCCTGAGGATTCCACTGGATGGCCAGCTTGTAGAGATGATGAAGACCTACATGAGGCCAGGCCTACATCCAGCATGAAAAAGGGTTGGCTCTATAGAACTTCCTATGACGAGAAGAATTGAGAGATAGCACCAGTGATCGAGATGACGAGTATAGCAGCAGTGACGATGATACTCCAATGATACAATGACGATGATCCAGCTCCAGTATTGAAGACTTGTGCCTATATGTATTGATGACTTGTGCCAAGAGAATACCTTCCTAGTTAAGAGGGAGTGTTGATGTATTTGTAACTTCAGAAGATATTCACTTGTATATTGTATATATTACATTTGTACTTTATTGTATCCCCAACGAAGATGTTATATTCCTTCGATTGGAAGTGTCGTCATTTGTATTTGCAAGTGTCGCAAGTTACATTGTAATTGTCGTCATTTGTATTTGATGGGTTATTAGACCACCTTGGTGGGGTCGAACCTGTATGAGTCATGTGGGTTAAAGGGTTATTAGACCACCCTAGTGGGGTCGGCCCAGTAACAAGTGGTAATGGGTTATTAGACTCTCCTAAGGGAGGTCGGCCCAGTTAGAGTAAAAGGCAAGTCAAGTCATTGTATAAATAGAGAGTGTGTCTCTCTCATTTTATTCTTTCACACACTCACTCACTTCGCATTAGTGAGAGAGAGGAGGAGTGCGCACAAGTGGAGGAGGAGCAGCTGCTAGGAGACTATCTCTTATCTCGGGGTTTGATCTTTGTGATCTTTGTATTGGTGCTCATTCTATCGCTGAGGAAGTAGCGGGTTTTTTCACCTTCTTGGTTTTCCTCGGTGAAATGCTTTGTGTCTCTTGTCTCTTATGCTGTACATGTTGTTCTCTCAGTTAAGATCCTAGATCAGATAGAATTAAATGCTGAAAAACTAACATTGACCTCATTATTTCCTCCTACTAAGCAAACTAAATAAATAATGCATATTCAAATAAATATGTGATGCTTATTATGTGATCCCAAGGATGCTCCTACATCAATACTTGAAAAAACAAATTCCTCGCACCCTTACAAGCCATTTCACGCATCATAATGGATTTCAAGGGAAAGAGAGTACCATAGGTAAAGGATAGTGGAAAATTTGCAGTTGGAATGGGTTTGACAAGTGCATCTTGGAGAGCAAAATAATACAAGAGAAAACTTAATTGTTGTGGCCCATTTAAAACTCTCTGGTTCCTTATGCAATGTATATATTTATTAGAATGAAGGGAAAAGAGTTTGAGAAAGTTTGCTTTTCATTTTTACAATTAGTTTAAAAAGTTAGCACGTATGTTTAGCAACAATTTTTATCACTTGAATCGAGCCCAAAACCTTGTAGCAAAAGGCTCTCCCATATTCATCTATTTAGTATTATCTATGTGTTATAAGCCAATTACATAGTTTATTTTGCACTTGGTAATTTTAGCAAGAAATTTCTAAACTATGTGTCCTAAAGGTGATTTTGAAATTAAACAATCGATGGTCATTTTAGCTTGTAAACCTTAAGACTTTGATGCCTTCGAATATTATGACCTTATTGGTATCAAGTAGCTTATATTCTACACTAATTTTATATCCAAAATTATTTTTCTAATTTATTTTTTGGAGGGTTCTACAAATTAATTATATGGTTGTATGGATGAGATTTGCACATTGCATGTAACAAACATTTTGTACTATAGTACATTTCCTAGAAAGCAATTTGTTTTATAGCACATTTCCTAGTAGACATTATTTTTTGTAGTGTATTGCTTGTAAAAAACATTTTGTTTTATAACAAACTACCTATGGCATTCTTATGAGTAACTATGCCATTGAATAGAGGGATGTAGAGGACTAGGACTCCTTGATTCTCATTTGTTGTTGATTTCTTTTAGATGCTTTTAGATTCCATTGTCCATAGTTAATTTTCAGTTTTAACTTTTGACTCTATACATTGTTGGTCGAGTCTTTAACTCATCACTCTTTACTATTTTTGAGTAATTTTAATGTACTATTTTAGACTTCAATGTCTACTATTTATTATTTACTTAATACTATTTAGAATTTGCTTCGGTGTATTTCATTTTGTTACAAGTTATAACTTTGAAATTTTGATGTGCATGTATCATAGTTTCAATGTGAAATATAATGATAATAATGGTTATTAATGAATCATCTTTGTATCATTTACAAATTTAAGTTTGGTATTTAGATTGCATAATGATGAATTTACATGGGATGAATTGTTATTGTTGGGATATATTATTATATAATTTTAGAGATGAGCCCCCTTATGCTAGGGTGCATGGCATCCTCTCATCCCCCGTGAATTTTCCTAAAATTTGGGGGTTGTATCCACACATTCCCAAGGTCTGTTTCCTTGCTCCCACATTTCCACGTCCCTGAAACTCGGGGGAACATTGGGTTTAACTCTATAACAAGATATTTGGCTTAGACCTCACATGGAGAAGATTGTCTTTGGGTATATTTTTATCTAGAACTAGTGTTTTAGATCTCAACAAATATGTAAAACAGGAAGATATGGTGACTCCAAACATGCAAAAATTCCTACCTTCAACCCTTTTAAATGGGAACTTATGACTCAAAGATATTGTTAGTCATTAAATCAACATATAGACACTTATAAAAAGAATGAAATAGTGCATATGAAATCATGCTACGGTAATACTTTTATCCACCTCATTATCATAGATTTTAGTATGATGTGTACCTTAGTTGAATTGGCTACTTAGTAATGTGCACTTAATGACTTCTTAGAAAATTAATAAGCCTTGGAACTCAATCAAATAAGTAGGAAAGAGAAAAAAAACTCTATTAAATTTACACTAATAGTAGGGCACCATGGAGCTTTCTCTACACATGAATTTTCACTAGCAATTTGATGGAAACTAGATGTTGTCAATTTCTCCCTTATCCACCACTTCAACATGTATATATATGCACTTAGGATTATAATTTACCCTGTGTCCAACATCCCTATGACAAATCCATTGAAACCTTTACTTGCCCATTTTACACATCTTTCTTGTAACCCCTTGACCCCCTGATATTTATTTTCAAGTACCTTCTACTTATGTGGCTCTTAATCAACCACATGAAAAAGAAAAAGTTGAACAATTCATTTAAAAGATCCAACAATTTAATTTTAATTATTATTATTATTATTGGTAGTGCTTCTAGGAACATGCCCCAAGGTGTTGCACTACATAGCATAGACTTCCTTTGGCTTGGATTCCACCAAATTCGTTTGATACTTGCACTCTACCTCATCCCTTTTTAACATGCCATCCGAGTGAGGCAAACCACAATTATAATGGAATATTGGTGGATGACTCAACATTCACTCAAGTACCTCACTAGTGAACTAGGTGCCTAATTGATTGATTTGATAGTTTCACCAACAATTTCATGATATTCTTCCTAAACAATATTAAAAGTACAAGCAATGACACGATTGACATCATGTTCCTCACCAATTTAAAGTTGGATATAAAGTCCGTCTCCATTTTTTTAAAGAATCTCTTAAAGGTCCTTGTCAAAAGCTCAAGCCCCTTTAGTATGGTCTACACCCCATTATAAACGCAACATGTGATAAGATTGATGTTTGATATTCCACCTTACCTTGGAATGCACCTAATTTTCAATGTCGAATAAATCAAGCCTCATTTATTTATTTTACTTGAGCCTTATTTGACTTGCCATCCATCAATTTGAATCCTTAATACTTAACACCTTCATAAGTGGTCTCCATCATAAATAGACATGTTAAACAAGCTTGAAATTTTAATATTTGTTTGTTTTAGATAATCAAGTTTAGGCAATACCGTAATCAATTAATCGAAGTGATTCACCTTGGAGCAAGTCAATCAACAATGAAGGGACATTATTCCTTAAGAGGGAAAAAAAATTAAAGATTAGGCCAATTCACAAGCCAATTCACAAGGTTCCACTAGTCTCCATTGCATTTGCATCTATATAGGTAAGTCACACCATTCTTTTATTGACTTAATTGGGAAAACATGAAAAGATCATTATGAACCACTTATACTATGAAACAAGAATTTGATACAGTTTTCGTTTTTCTCTCTCCTAATTTTAGTAGCTATTTTTATCTCTGTTTCAAAAAGGGTTGATACCAGTATCACACATTTTCATTTTGAGGTATTTTTTCGAACCTTTGAATTATCTTTGTCATAAAATATTTTTTTATTTCTATTTTCAAGTGTGTTTAGAAATTTAACAAAATAACATACATTTATAAGCAATTTATAATGAAAAACATATTCATTTTGCACTTTTTTCTATAAAATAAGACATTTTTATTGACAAAATTGTAAAAAATTCCAGAAAATAAAGACATTTAAAACCATTTTCAATGAATTTTCAGATTTTTTTGTATAAAAATGATACTATTTCATATTATTTTCATAAAAGTGATGATTCACATAAATTCAAGAAAAACTATACCATATATTTGTAAAAAACATATGAAAAACATTATATATAGATTTTTTTGCAAACAAATTAAAAAATAAAAAAAATAAAAAACCTAAACCCAAAACAAACACTATATAAAAATTTTAAAAAATTTAAAATAAAACCTAAACCCAAAACACAAACTATATAAAAAACAGTTTAAAAATTAAACCCAAAACATAAACTATATAAAAAAAAAAAAAATTAAAAACCTAAACCCAAAACAAAAACTATATAAAAAAAAAATAAAACCTAAACAAAAAAAAACTATATAAATTATTTTTTTTAAAATTAAACCAAACTATATAAAAAAACAATAAAAAAAATCAAACCAACCCCTCCCCCTCCTCCCCTTCCTCCCTCCTCCCGCCAACCCCTCCCCTTCCTCCCGTCGCCCCCTCCTTTCCCCCCCCCTCCCCCTCCTCCCGCCACCCCCTTCCCCCTCCCCCTCCTCCCGCCACCCCCTTCCCCCTTTGTGGGCTCCAAAGGGCCGTGGAGGGAGAAGGGAGGAGGAGGAGGGAGAGGGGGAGGAGGGGGAATGGGGCGGTGGGAGGAGGGTAGAGGGGGAGGTGGAGGGGGAGGAGGGGGAAGGGAGGGGTCGATGGGAGGAGGTGGAGACGGAGGGGGCGGTGGGGGAAGGGGTCGGTGGGATGAGGGGGGGAGGGGGAAGGGTTTGGTTTGATTTATTTTTATTGTTTTTTTAATATAGTTAGGTTTAATTTTAAGAATTTTTATTTTTATTATTATTTTATAGATAGTTCTTTTTTTGGTTTAGGTTTTAAATTATATATATATATATATATTTTTATATAGTTTTTGTTTTGGGTTTAGGTTTTTATTTTTTATTTTTTTAAATTATATAGTTTAGGGGGGTCGGTTTAGGTTTTAATTGTTTTAAATTTATATATATATATATATATATATATATATAGTTTAGGGGGTGGGTTTAGGTTTTTTTTTTTTAATTATATAGTTTAGGGACGTGGGTGGAGGGGGAAGGGGTCAGGAGGGAAGGGAGGCGGCAAGAGGAGGTTTATTTTTTTGTAAATTTAAGATTTTTTTTTTTTTTGAACCAAAATTAAAATTTGTTTGTAGATTCCATAATCAATGCACTGCAAGAACATCGCAATCAACAATCAAATGAATGGCAAAAGTTGTACAAACATTGCAAGAAGTGTTATGATGCTCCACATAAGTATACGGGTTTGATAATTGATGGCATGGATTAGAAAAAAACACTCTTGCCACATTTTGTTTGTGTGCCAAAGAATTTAAAGGAGGAAAATTTCAAAGAATATGCAAGTTTCAAAAAAGTTGTAATTTATCTCTTGAAGATTTTTTTTTTCCAATTTAGGGGTTGATTTTAAAGTTTTTGTAAACAACAGTATGGGATGTTTAGGCCATGGCTCTATTTTTTACCCTGAAAAAAAATATGTGTATACTGGTGTCAACACTTTTCTAATTGGGGGGTGTTTTTGGTGTTTTTTTTGCAAAAATCATCATTTTTTGGCTAGAGTTCTCGTTCATAGTATAAAGTTTTCGTTTCATAGTATAAGTGGTTTATGTGTGAGGAGAAGTGGAAGTAGTTCAACGACAACCCAAAAGACCCAAGAAGTAAAGGGTTGTGCTAATAAGAAATTGCTAATTGTTGGAAAGTTTCTAAAAGAACATCTAAGGATACTAAAGTTCAACATTAGCAACAATTTGGGAGTGACACCCCAATTATAGAAAACAAACCCATAGACTTATAATAATATTTAATAAACACCTCTTAGGAACAAATGCTCTAATAACTATTAGTTGCTAAAATGTTAATCCGCAACTACCTTTGTTTTCATATATAAGAATGTATTTTTCATGTACTCTAATGATAGAGAAAATATAAGAGAGTGAGTTATGCATCAAATCAATTACATATTGAAAGCATGCACTTAGAATACAAGAGTTAGCCTTCAAAACCCTTATTATGACTCATCTTGTAAAGTAACTTTTCTCTACAATTCTATTGTTGTGTCTTATAATTTAAAATGCACTCCTTTTAATATATCAAACTATTTGAATATAGTTGAATATTTTGATGATATTTACGTCGAAGGCATTCTTTCTGGGAAGACATTCCATAAACACTGTAGCGAGATTCTTCGTCTATAGGACGAATGAAATCTTGCCACAGGTATCAGGTATCGTTGCGATTTTGCCGTCGATTTTGATCCAAGGGTTGATACCTGATACCAAACCTAAAGCTCAACAGTATTCGGATATCTCTGTTTCTGTTTCAATAGGAAGGATCTGAAGCTGTGTGGAGACACGAAACAGGGCACAGGAGGAGCCAGTGGAAATGCCGGTGCAGGGCGTCGCATCTTGCCACACACAGGGGATGAAGAAATAGGGCCAGGTATAGGAGCAGGCAACATTGACCTCCCTCACACAGATCCAAGGGTAGATGCAGGGACTTCTGAACCCCCCACCAATGAGCCCAGGGCTGACACAGTGGGTACAGATTATCACAGCGAGGGCCCATTGGAGGATGTGATGACGCAGGGCCACGCGGAGGTGGTGGCGGATCTTTTAGCAGGGAATGATGGACTTCTGAGGATTGCCAAGAGTAACGGGAAAACGACCCTGCATTCTGCGGTGAGAGGGGGTCATCTGGAAGTGGTGAGAGTTCTGTTGGGGATGGGTGCGGATTTGTGTGGTAGAAAAGATAACAAAGGCCAGACACCGCTACATATGGCGGTCAAAGGGCCCAGCGCGGAAGTGGTGAAAGAGCTGCTGAGAATCGATCCTTCGGTGATTAACGTGGAGGACAAGAAGGGGAACACGGCTCTGCATGTGGCCACAACCCTCTTCTTCATATACTAGTCATTAGTAACCATTACTCGTTAAGTAGTGAAAGCTTCTGTTTCCACGCACTGGGTTCACTGCTTTCTTTGCATGCGGCTGAAGTGAAGCCGAGACCACTCTTACATTCAAGGAGCAGAGTATGTTACTCTTTACAGGCTACTGAATTTATTTCTTGCAGCCAGATTAAAAATGCAGTAAAGTTTGGGTTCAGTTTTCTCCTGGTTAGACCTTCTTCAAAGCTTCCTATAACGTGTACTTGAAAATTGGATTTCAAAGATATTTTCAGTTCAATAGAGAGCTGGGAGGTCAAATCCTGATTTGTTGCCAGGTGCTGGCATGAATTTCAAATGTGATTTCTCTGATTGAAACAGTGTGGAATCTCCTTAGTTTTTCAAAATGAGGCAAGAGCTAGATGATGTAGCTTTGAAGGGTTCTATTGATTCGAATACAGTTGTTCCTTCCAAGTATCCTTAAATTTATTCTGTGTAAACTTTACACTGTAATTTCTAAATGATGTGAAATGTTTTTATACCTGTGTAGTCCTTTTTTATGTTATGATAATGTTTTGATGCCAATCGGGTCTCTATGTTATATAGTCCTTTTTTATTCCCAAAGTACCTGAGTGCATCAGCTGCCCAATCATTCCTCTCGTCCTCATCTTCATCACTTTACACTGCATAGAACAAGCAGATAGTCGAAATCATAATCAACAGGAGTAGACGTCATCTATTTCCAGGCGTGAAACTGAAACCTCATCGTTGTCTGTACATTCAGCATTCTTGAGGATCTTTGACCCTCGTCTACAACTTCGTTGGATCACTCTCAACTTCAACATATTTTTTTCCATTTGCTTTGTTATTTTTTGGAGATGATTCCTTGACAGCATGGAGGGATTTTGAGTTCCCGTCCTGTCCATTTATGTTTGCTTCATTGTTTTTCAAAAAGGATTGTGTACAAGTGTTTTTGGGGTTACACTTATGTGGATGGGCTTTCTGTAGAGAGTGTAGTTATCTGTGTGTTCTACTTCTTATTGAAAAGCTAAGATCCAAGATTTTACATTTGTTTTGAAGACGAAGCAATGATTTAAGGTGGGGGGAATATTTTAGGCACCTTTCTGCCTTCTCAGAAATTTGATATTACCTTCAAATTTCATCCCTGTTTGAGATTGTTACCATCAATATTCAAATAAACAATTTGATTCTACAGATATTTTTAGGTTTTGTTTTGTTCTTATAAATTCAGGATTTCATATACACCAAACTTGGGCAAATCCATTTCAATTTTGAAGTTTACAGCCATGTCAATGGTTTGCAAACTCAACAATATTTTTGTGTTTTCAGATTTTGTTTACGAATTGTTGAACAAAATCCATGATTTGAGCTTCATGATTGGGATAGAATTCACAAATAATTTAGTATTTTCCAAAGATATGGAAGATAATGTTTTCAATAGGTTAATGGTTTGGACCAGTAAGAGCTTAATTCTAGATTCTGGGAGTTTGGGAAGTGGTGTTAAAAAGCTTTTGGGGGGAATTTGAGTTGCTTGTTGTTGTTGTTAAGAGAGATGATAATTGGTTTTGTTGCGTGGTTCTATTGCAGTAAAAGCACTGTAAAACTTAAAATATTGAAGATTAGCATTAGTTGCCCACCCATGTTGAAGATTGAAGTACACATGGGATAGCCAATCGTCATGATTGTTGTGTACTTGGTATTACACTGTTAATAGTTTCAGTTTTTGAGTTTTATAATTGGAAAAGAAAATTTGATTGTTCCAGTCTACATTGTGGGAAATTACCAAGTGCAATACATATCTGAACCAAAATGCATAAACATTGAAGCTCTAAATGGCCTCTAGAGTCCAAAATAATCATATTATAGTCTACAATCAAATAAAATAAATTAATCATTTGAATTTAGATCCTCTACAGTCTTTGTAGGGGTATGCTCTGAATCTTGACTTGATGCCCCTTAAAGCCCAACACCAATGTACATAATCCTGTGGTGGTGGAAGCGGCTTCAAGTCATTCATGATAAGTCCATCCACAATAGAGAGGGGGCATCATTAAATAGTTGAAAGTCAGATTTTAGGGTGGTTGTAGGTTTTTTTTTGGTTCTTTTGGGGGATGGGGATTGTGAGTGTGACAACATGGCCCAAGGATATCTTCCAACCCTAACCCCAGGAGAGGCACTGCTAATGAGTACTGCCAATACTTGGCCTTTTTGGAGTGTCCCTGTCTACTGTTAATTCAATACTTCCTAATGATTGTTTCTGTTGTTTTTTATCAACAGTATTAAACATGTTTGAGTGCACAAGGTTCTCTGCATTCACCATGAATCGAAAATTGCTCTATAGCAATGTGAATCTCAAGGAATTCAATAACACGTGCCCTTTCAATTCAGTTTCTTTTCCAGACAGGTGTTGCCACATCTTCCTAAATCAATTTAGATTTGTAATCCCTTTTCAAAGTAATTATCTTATTTGTGTTTGTATTGCTAACCAGTGCAAGCATGGTATTCTAATAATATAATGCTCCCAAGATTTAAATCGATTGACCAGTTGTGATAGTGGAGCTTCTAGTCTATCCTATTCACATTTGATCAGCTGATGAAACATTCTAATGTTATATATAATTTATAGTTGTTAGCATGCCATGTTAGTATTAGGAAAGCATTTGATGTCTCATCATTGCATCAAGCATTAAATGCCCATTATCAATGTTTATAAATGTTTTCTTATCAATGTTACACCTCATTGCATCAAGTAATGATTATATTTATAGTATTATACAGTAATGTAGGAGGGTATCCTATAAATGCAGCTTCATATCTTGTTTATAAGAAAGACACAGAACACAATAAAATACCTCATCTGAAATCTCATCTTTTTCTCAGTGAGTTATTAGGGTGAGTAAATTCTATTCATATCTCCATAGAATGCCATATTTGTGCCATGCTTTTGGGTTCCCATATGCCATTGTCAATTGGTCTTGTGACTACAGTTCAAACAAAAGCTAAGTTGCGTGATACGAGGAAACAAGTATGAGTTTCCGAAATGGAAATGCGTTGGAAATTGGAATTATGACCCCTCACAAATTTGTAAATCATTTATTCATAATGGTTTATATATATATATATATATATATATATATATATATACACACACACGACAAGAACATTTAAATGACAAGCATTGTTTCACCATCGCTTATATTGAGATCCTCATCATTAGTGTCACCCTCTGTATCGTCATCTAGCCTTTGCCTCTACCTCGATCCTATAGGGACATCAATAAACAACATCCACTTTTGATGATACTGCCTAATCCAAGCCTTAAAATATGTTACAAAAAGCTTAACATGCCTAATCAAATTATTTTGGCTTGAGTGAAGGGTACATTTTTCTGAAGGCCAAGAGAGAAAAGTTCAGCAATCAACACCACCAACATCGGTGTACATAGATGGCTTGCTGCTTTTGATTAAATGCCAATCACATACCCTGATACATAATAGGATCTAATGAAAATGCTGCAATCCTGCCAATCCTGAAAACTGTTAAAGTCTGCTTGATTTTGAATGGAATATGAAATTCTACTTTCTCCATATGAAGACCAATCAGGTTGGAACCACTCTCAAACATCCTGAAACAATTGATGGTAATATCAAAAATTTAAGTAAAAGTTGCATTTATGGTCAAACCTAGTAAAGAAAACCGAGTCAAACCAAGTCAAAATAGGCAGATTTAGAGAAGGAAGTGCGTCATATGGATGTTGGCATGGCCCAGAAAGGTGTTTCCAGCTGTACGAAACATGTTTCCGGCACGTGGGATGTGTCTGTATGGTTGGAAATACATTTCCAAGCTGTACCACATGTGTTTCCATGTTTCTGTACTGAAACAACATGGTATGGCCACTATTCTGGTGTTTCCTGCAACTTAGAACAAAAACTGTATTTTTCTGCACTTAGATTTTGATGTGTTTTGAAGAGTCTTACCCATATCCAGACAATTCTTGAGAACCTGAAGTTGTAGAAACTAGAAACACCTACAATGCAATATCAGAGTATGTTGTTTGTTTTATATTTGCATTGTAAGGTGTAAGATGTAGAAATGCTTAAACTAAAATGATATTATATGTTGCCTCTCGAATGGGAGAGGTCCTGTAAGCAATTCAAAATTTCAAATTCCAATACAAGCCTAGTGCTTTTTCCATATTGTGAGAAGTATCTAGAATACTGTCTTAACATGGTTAATTAATGATAAGCTGTCATTACGTAATTCCTTCACATTGTTTTAATGCTAAAGCTATTGGTATGCAGTTTCAGCTATAGGATTGAAGCAGATAGGGTTTATTTGCTAATTTTACAATAATGCTCCATTGGGATGTATATTTGAATCAGACTCTTTCTTGCTTCAGAAACTATGATAACCAAGGGGCCCAGACAAGTCTAATTGACTTAAAATCGTTTGTCATTCTTTGATTTAGGATGGTATATTTTGAGTTTTTGATGAAAATGCAATTAAGCAGTAACATTGGCTTGTGTCTCATTGATGTTTATAAGTGGAGGCAAAATTGTCACTCTCTTATATGAATTTCTGTAGTCTCTAATCAACATAGCCATTCCACCTGTTCCACTTTACATTTTTCTCCAGCCCTGCAAATTCTATCGAAGTTGTGGATGTAGAATTCATTTCACTTGATTTTTTTGAGAAATATGTCTTATAGTCTCTTTGCCTAAGCTGCTGCACTATCATGGGTGTATCTATGTTGTCAAAGTCACCTAGGACTTGCACCTGGCCTTATCTACAACCACTTGAGGGATTTTGAACACGGTCTTCTCATTAATACAAGCCTGATCACCTTGTTACTTTCTGCTAGACCATCCTTGTGGGCCCACTTGATTAATTTTAGGATGTTGATGCTTTGTTCTAGTTCTGAAATTGACATTTATGGTATGTTTTGATGGAGTAGCCTTGCAATTGCAAAGGAGGACCTGCTTACCATTGGGTCAATTGATGACATTCAGAAACTTCACATTCGTGCAGTTCCTCTTGGAGAGCATGCTCGTCATATTTTCCATCAGGATCAGTCTCGAACATTTTCCATTTGCAGTGTGAAGTATTCCCAGTTGAATGTGGACGAGTCAGAAACACACTTTGTGCGTCTGTTAGATGATCAGACATTTGAAACTATTTCATCATATCAACTTGATGCTTATGAAAATGGGTGTTGCATCCTAAGTTGTTCATTTTCTGATGACAACAATGCCTATTATTGCTTTGGGACAGCATATGTCTTGCCTGAGGAGAATGAACCTAACAAGGCAAGCTTTGAAACTTCTGTTTCTTCTTTTAGAAAATCACTCATGCTTGCTCTTCTAATACTCTAATTTTTTATAGGGTTTTATTACAAATTTATGAGAATAGTAAATACAGCAAAGGTTCATGCTAGATGGATGTCTTGTACTTTCCTACAACAGTCACTTTCCCTTTTAAAAATCTTAGTCAATTGTTTTATTTTCATTTGTTTTTGTTAACAGGGCAGAATTTTAGTATTTTCTGTTGAAGATGGTAAACTGCAACTTGTTACCGAGAAGGAGACAAAAGGCTCTGTTTATAATCTGAATGCATTTAATGGAAAGATGCTTGCCGGCATCAATCAAAAGATTCAGTTATACAAGTGGGTCCTCCGTGATGGTGGTTCAAGAGAGTTGCAGTTTGAATGTGGCCATCATGGTCATATTCTTGCACTCTATGTTCAGTCTCGTGCAGATTTTATTGTTGTCGGTGATTTGATGAAATCAATCTTTTTATTGATATACAAGGTATGTCTTTTTCTTGATTCTTGTGAAGAAATTTTGTTTCTAATCTAATGACTCTAATTGACAGATACTATAACTAGACTTTATCAATTTGTTGTTTTCATAGTCCTTGTGTACTGTCTGCATTTCTTGTGGGTTTTTTAATTTTATTATTATGAATGATGTTGTCTGAAACATTAGGCTCACATTAATGTGTCTCTATGGTGAAAAATTCTATTTCCTATTTTTTGTCTTGTAGTTCTTATTTGCCTGAAGAAATGATATGATGTTGGATGGTTTTTATGAATAGGAAATCAATAACTATCGAATTTAAGGAAACACTCTCTATGCTTTCAAACAGGATAGTTAATTTGGTTAAGCATTAAGGAAACCTAACATAAAAGCTACAACTATCCTCCATTAATTAATGTATTCATTAACCCAAGTTTCTAATTACCATGATTGTAGTGAATATCTAGGGTTACCAGGGTTCTTCTATGATGCCATGATTATTTTCTGGTCAAGTTTTGCATAAAATACATTGCAGTATTGCCCTTGGCTTTTTCACTATTCAGTATCTTGCTTGATGTTATATGCAATGTTTTGTTAACTCGAGGAAGTTACTCTTGAAAGCCTTATTTTTCTGTTGTTTTTGCACTTATGTTGTCTAAGTATTCATGACTAAATGTGCTTTTGTATTTAAGGATTGCCTGGATAAGTTATTAAACTGGTATTTGTTTTTGTATTTTAACTACTCATCTATTCATAGTCGCAGAGAAAAAACAAGCTGTCTATGTGTTAATCTGTTTAGAAGACGGCTTTCCACTCAGTTTTCAAAAGATATGTATATATGTTCTGTGTTACCAAGTCTGAGCAGATTTGTTGCTTCAACTATGAGTCTTAAGATCTTGCAGAAACTGAAATCTAAGTTCTTTAAACCTTAACATAAACAAGGACTCATAAGGGCTAATTTGAAAACAGCTTTCCAAAACAAAAGATATCCAGTACGCCAGAACAGAAAATGCACAAGTATCAGTCCTTGGATTATTTGCCTATATCAATTGGGTTTGCTGAAGTGCATATCACCTCCTTAGCTTGGGCATCTTCCTCTATTTTTGCTGCTGCACTGTCACACTTTACCTCGTCACTTCCAGCTTTAGAACCCCAGATGGATGTAACAAGAATATCATATTTACTGTCCAGTTGATCCAGTGTCTGTAGAACAGTGTCATCCCTTGCTTCTCTGCTTCCAATATCACATGCTATAAGTTCCTTGACGTGCCAATAAAGATCCCAGGCTTTGGTATATTTTTATTCACTACTAATGGAGTATCCAGTGTCAAGAATGAATAATTTTCCCAATTTCTTCATCCACACAGATATTGCAATGCCACTTCTATTCAGCTCTGTTAAGATGCTGCAGTGGCTGCTCCCTTGGGAGCCTTCTGTTTTTAGTGTTGAGGACACCTCTCCTTTTTCCTTTAGGCCTTTTCCCTTACTCTGTTGAGGTCTTCCCTTTTGTGTGATATCGGTCTTTGACTAGTTTGAATTCTACCCACCATGTCCGCAAAAATTGCCACTTCAACTGCAGATCACTAGCGCCTCCAATCCCACTGTGTCATTCTCCACAGGCTCGCTGTATGGGACTGTTTGTTATGTTTCTCTTTGGCACATATCCAGGTGATTAATCATTAATGCCATATATGAGGTGCCTCTCTGTGTTCTGCTGTGATTGTGAGGTTGCCATCCGATCGAACAAAACAGAGCGCAAAGTGAAATTGAGTGTACTCCCTTTCATCAATATGATGCCTCTCTTCCCCATTAACAAGCGTCCCTGTGTCCTTTCACCAGGTGGCTGCCACTGCAGTTCTCTCCCTTGACATTCCATATGGGGTTATTGACCTAGTATTTTGATAGATTGGTTTACACAAAACATGTTTTTCATGTAATTGTAGTGTTTCCTATCAATGTAATCCCACTTTTGTATTAAATTTTCATTGGCATACCTATCTGTGGTATTTTCATATAGAATTTCTTGATCTTTAGGTTATAACTGAATGAGCTACTGAAAGAAAAGGACTCTGCTGATATCTTTGAGCTTGTTTTGAAATTATTAGTTCTTCGACTCGAAATTGTTATTTGGTTGACTTCTTTGCACAATTTGTCTTATACTCTGTTGAATCTTGATAGTCTTCCTGTGGTGGAAGAAATGTGTGGCTTCAGAGTTTTTTCCCTACTAGTATATTTTCCGAATTAGACAGAAATGATCATAATGTTAAAAAAAGTCATCATATTATGTATCTAATTTAAACAACAACAAATAAATCCACATCGATCTTGAACTTTGATCTATTGCATGTTGAGAAGGATAGAAAGCATTGTGGCTTGCATAAATCCACATCTATGGTGTATAAACAGTTTCAGTGAATATCATAAAATTATTGATTAAAGAAATTTGATTATCTTTTAAAATGTGTAAAAGTGGCAAATTGGCAAAAGATAACCAAAAAGAATGGCTCTTCTTGTTAGGAGCATATTTGATTGCTCTACTCATATTTGCTATACATCTGGAGCAAAGGACAAAGGATGATACCATTGACAAAAAATGGAGATGAATACATCGTCAATGAGACTACCATCATTCAAATGTGTGGTGACTTTGAGAAAAGATTGCCAAAATTTAATTATCATGAATAGTTAGCTGTTTTGGATTGGAAAGTCTTTAATTAGGGTTTAGGGGCTATAAGACAGTATTTTTTGTTCAACACTATCGTTACATTATTTGCATCATGCAATTTTTTTTTTGTAAGGCTCATACCCGCGAAGTTTCGAACCGGTGACCTTATGCAGGGAGTACCTTAATAGTACACCCAATCACTGTATATTCTATGCCCCGTGGGCTATTTGCATCATGCAATTAAACTATCTAAAAATATAAAATACTTTTTGTGAACATGCTTCTGTCTTGGAAGATGAAAGATATTAGTATTATGTGCGTGTGAAATTATGTCTTAGGCACTTGTGCAATTTGTTTGTGTTTCTGACTTTTACTATTATCTTTTGCAGCATGAGGAGGGAGCTATTGAAGAGAGGGCTCGCGATTATAATGCAAATTGGATGACAACCGTTGAATTCTGGATGATGATATATACCTTGGAGCAAAGAACAATTTCAACCTTTTTACAGTGAGGAAAAATAGCGATGTTGCAACTAACGAAGAGAGAGGAAAATTGGAAGTTGTAGGTGAATACCATCTAGGAGAGTTTGTTAACCTGTTTAGGCATGGATCTCTTGTTATGCGTCTGCCAGACTCAGAATCTAGCCAGATTCCTACAGTTATATTCGGAACAGTTAATGGTGTTATTGGTGTTATTGCATCTCTTCCTCAGGAACAATATCTGTTTCTTGAAAAGTTGCAAATGAATCTTGCCAAGGTGATTAAAGGAGTAGGGGGCTTAAGCCATGAACAGTGGTGGTCATTTAGCAATGAAATGAAGACTGGATGCAAAAAATTTCCTGGATGGTGATTTAATCGAGTCATTTCTTGATCTCAGCAGAAATCGGATAGAGGAGCTATGCAAGAGGGTGGAAGAAATGACCAGATTAAACTGATATAGAGACAGTTCTCAAACTCCAAAATATCTCATGTATCTGTTCATAGACTTGAAATGGCCATCTGGAGTTTGTGTGTTAAGTTTTAATACCGTCTCTCTCTCCAGGCACTGGACATTCATGATGCTTTTGGCAGTTGGTGAAGCTAATATGTTACCAAGCTGTGTCTAATGGCGTTTATGGAAATTGTGGAAAGACTGAAGAAAAGGGGTGAGATGTGAACATAGATTGCTCTCAATGACATATATCTGACCTAGATTCTGGCCTCGCGGGAGTATTAAGGTTGAGAATATCCAGACTTTTAAGTGGACATCCATTCCTTATATTCCTTGAGTTTGATGTTGTACATAAGGAATTGCTTTTAGCACGGTTCCTTTCTGCCATGTTCTAAATTGTGCATGAATCTTATGCACTAACAGTATATTTGTAGTATGGTCAGGTCCTATTATGAAATGTGAGATTAGCTGCTTAGATTTATTACTCTGGTCTTGCATATATATGTTGTTTGATCATTATATTCCTTGTATTGCTCATGTTGGTTGGATTTGTTCTAACATGCAAAAATTTTAGCAAACAGGATGGCATATCGTTGCTTTTTGTTGATTCATATTCTTGCTTGAGATTCTTGTTTGGGGTGCTCATCCCCAGGTGTGTGTTTTTGTCTTAGATAATATAACCTGACGAATGTCCATAAGCTTGTTTGTCATGGTTTATTATATGCGAAAAAACGGCCATCTCAGTCCAAAGTCTATCTATTGCGTTCATAAGTGCAATCTTGATGGGCTATGTTCAAAATAAGTATGACTCGGTCCAACAGCTTTGTCCTTTGTGGCTCCCGTCACGATGTATGAGTACATTGTATGGACAATTTCTCTAGGCATTTTAGTATGATTTCGTTCTAAAAAAATCAACAGGCTAGTATCTTGATGTCATGGATCCGTTCAATTAATTTACTAATATACATTTAATTTATCACATTCATTACACTTTACATTAAATTAAATAATTAAATATTGAAAGAACTTTAAAAAATTAAAATAAATATTGAAAGGAAGTGCAAACTTCTAAGAAGAATTTGTAGAGTATAAATTTCAATTTTGTTTTATTTATATTAAATTAGAAAAAGAAAGAAGTCACATATTTCAATCATTTGATTGCATTAAATTAAACGTGAATACGATTTCCAGTTAAACTAAATGTCAATGTTATTTTATTTTAGAATAGTTCAAACATATTATAATTTGGATTTTATTAAATTGTATTTTCTATCATTTTTAATTTAGGAAAATTGTTAGAATTACAAATATAAATTCTTGAGAATTTGAGAATGCACAATTTATAGATATTTAAGGTTGTTAAATCTATTTATATACAATTAAACAAAAATATCATTAAAATTATTAACTCCTCCAATAAAATGAATAAATTTTTATATTAAAAATATTCTAAAACACTACTGTAAAATAACTACATTTTGAGATAAGCATTCTAAATGTAAGTCCATTCATTATCTTTAATCTTGGACTTGTACCACGTAGACTTGATTATGAATCACATGGAGAGAAGAAACTAAGAAGTTCTTTTGGTAGGTTATCCGGTGATCCAACTTTGTGCACATGCTACTTGTTCACCTCTCTAGATTTGGGCAACAAGTGAGATTTAAAATCTGGCAACTCCCAAAAATCCCTTCCCGCTCTTATGATATGGTATCAAGTTCCTTTCACTCTACTTGGGCATGTGACTATGTTCGCACATCATAGATTCAAAAGATTGATGTAACCCTTGTACTATGAATTATTTGTAAGTTGCAACACTTGAATGGATTGGATACACAATGTGCAACCATGCTAGCTCAACCCAAAGCAACTATAACTTATTGGTGTCAAACCAACTAAATGCACAATTAAAGGAATTCAAAATAAAAATAAAACTTTAGTGTGAAGGATGCTCCTACATTAAACCCTCTCAGTAATTGAATGTGAGTATCATGCTCATAGAAGGGATTTTAAGAACCCTTCAATAGTGCATCATCAATAACATTTGCCTAACTCTCTCTTTCTTATCCATGTTCCATATCTAAAACTCTATTCTTTCCAACAAACTAAGTACTCATTGTACTATTATTACATCTATTTCACTATTCTTTTTTAGCTTCATCACATTTACTTTATTCTCCATTTACTTTATTTTTCCTTTCGGTGTTCCTTTGCACCTTCTGGGGCAATTGCTAGTGGTATCTCTTTCTTCAATGTTTATGCTTATGTTTTTATACTTGTTGTTGTAACTTGTCTTTGCACAGACTTATAATCACATTGTTCTTCAAAATCCATGGTTATCTCCCAAGCCTTCATATAGGTGCACATGTCATTATTTGTACCTTTAAAAGGATTCCATTTGTTGTTCAACTTGACTAGGCCTAGTGGTTAAGAACATGTGCTTCCTAAGAGGTTATAGGTTCAAAACTAGGGGGGTAGGGTATATACACCTCTAAATACTAAGTAGTCAAATCGATTTGCGGTGGAGATCCTTTGTCCCACAAACAAAGAGGTCCCATACATCAATTTGATGTTTGGCTTGGTGGTGACCTTAAAATTGTATTATTGTAGTTTTTTGTTTGTTTGCTAGCTTGTCAATTACTTGTGGGACTGGACTATGGTTAAGAAATCATGACCTAGGGGCATCTAAGCTATCAAAATCGCCTGAGCATTGCACCTGGCCTGGGCCACACCAACCCTTAACATGGATATATTTTTAAGTTTCCTCCCAACTACTTCGCAGGGTTCAAACTTGAGTCGCTATACAGAATGAGGCCCATTAAAACCAACTGTGCTAGTGGGATTGACTATATTATTATAGTTATTATTATAAAACTCATTTGCTACTTGTTGACCTCAGTGAATTTCCCTCCTCAACTTAAATCCCCAATCAGTCTTTACATGATTTGGGATAGGGAACCCATTTGGATTCTTGACAACCATTATATTTTAATATGTGAAAGGAAGATGAGATTCAATATGCAATTTGCAACTATACTCTACGTGTTGGATGCATACCTACTCAACCTTTTTTTTCATGAAATGCATATCCCAAGGAAACCCACCAAGCACTTCTCCTCATTTTGAGGATGGTACATAGGGTAAACTAGATTTTACATAAGCTTGAAGTTTTGTCAATGTAGGGTTCAATCCCATTACAAAAATATACTCATCAAGAGCTCAACATGTAGCTTGTTGGGATTGAACCTGGGTGGGGAGAATAACAATCGTTCCTCCCAACCACTTGAGATAGACCCAATTGACAGACCTAATCTACATATACTATCTAGGAGTAAGTAACTAACATGTAAATCCAAGATTACTTATACAAGTATGAAATTATTTCTAGAACACAAATATATTCAAGAAACAAATGCATAAATGCATTTATCTCATAATAAACAATAATGGTGTTAAGAAAATTCTATCACTACAATATTTTTAGTAACCTTGCATTCATCATCTCATAGCAAACATGACAGAAAAATAAAGTAAGGAAATAAGTTGCCAAACCAAAAAGTCTATAATGGAAGTAATGCAATCTTACATCAATTTTAGAAGATACCAAGCAATAGAAATAGTAAATGCTCACAACAACAAAATCAAATTTCTCCTACAATAATGGTCATGAAGGGTTCTCCTTGTTAAACATTCATTTTACAAAATGTCTAAGATGCAAAAGTATCTTCTCCTATTCTTCTTTTCTTTATACATTTTGTATATCATTGTCTTGAGGTCACTTGAGTTACCTCTTTGGCAGTTATGACTTTTTAGTTCTATTTTTTTTGCCCTTTTCTAAAAGAATATTCTAAAGTGGGCTTATTTTGGACCTAGGCAACCATGAGCTTTGTCATCCAAGTAGGCTAACCATATTTCATGTTGAGATGAGATCCTCATGATGCATCTAAATATTAATTACTCCAAGATGACCTCATGATTAGTTGAATCTTGTAGCATGGGACCCATTCCTCTTTTTAACATACTAAGATATGAGTTAATCGAACTGATGTCTCTGGAGGGGGAAGCAATATATTCTTTCAACACATCCTTAGTCAAATTTGAGGTGATTCTTATGGAAATTGTCTTGCTTCTAATAACCTCCTCAAGATCTTTCAAAATATATTCTAGATTATATCATGAACTTATTTCTCCTAGAGGTGATAAATGGAGTTTAATCACCTTTTATGCTTTTCGGTGCAAGCGCTTGTAGTTGTTTATTGAATGAATAATTTCCCTTTCTAAAGAAGTGCTTCCCCTTTGGTAATTATTCAGGGTTTCATAATTGGATTCATTGTATTTTTTATCATTCTAGGCATATGCTCAGGAGCATCCTTTTCTTCTTCATACCATCTCTTTAAGTCATCCATGCCCATTTAGACTCCTTGTAGAATTAACCTTTTATCCTCGATCTATTGGAGGAATGTCAAAAAGTTGGGATGTGTAGCCTTGAAACACACGGAGGTCATTGCACATTGATCTTTGCGCAAAGTTAAGTTCATCTTGGATTTCAAAATCGTAAACTTTGAACTCAGACATGCTACTGGAGTCTACTTTGAAGTAAGCCACATGTTTTTCAAGTGTGGATATTTGTTACTTGTACTCTTCCATTTATTTCATCATATTTTGAACATTGCGTTGGGTTGATTGCATGAAAGAAACCTTGACAAATTTGTGGCCATTGGGTCGACACTTGCATATATGTCCAGTGGTGTCTCGGTGGTCACTGTGAGCTTTAGGACTCTAGGAAGCTTGAGTTTCCTTTGTGTTCACCTCTTAATGTGTCCCCTTTTCTAGTTAAATACAAAGGCATCTACTAATGCAACAACTTCATCTTTTGATGGAGTGAATTTCCCTAGTCTTGGCTCCTGAAGGGGAAAGCGGCCTCCTATGATAGCTGGCATAGGGGAATCAAGAGATGTGTTGGGGTTAGATGATCTAACATCCATTTGCTCAAATTCCTCGTTCTTCTTTTTCGCATCTTCTTCTCTTTCCCTTGCCTCTACTTCAACTTCTTGTCTGGCCTTAGCTACCCAAGATTGTGCTTCAACCTCGACCTTATGTCACGTCCCCTCCCATCATTCCAGCTAGATGGAGAGGAATGTGAGGTTAAACCGGGCATCTAGCCCCCATGATCTTATTAAATATGGCATTCACATAATATAACAGACATATGAAGATGCATAAATATTTTAAAACATATAGAAGACATGTGGAATGTATGATTATAAGAAAAACACAGCGGAATATTAAGAATTGCACCTCCATCATACATTTAAGATGATCATCAAATAAGTAATTGCAAATAAATACAGGAGAATACTTATCTTATAAGAAAGTAGTCCCACGCAACTGGCTATGCAACTGCAACGTTCCACCCAGCCGTAGGCCAGTGTGCTCCTCAATCTCTCAGCACCACTGCCACCCCCGAGCTGGGCATGATCTCCACAAGGAACCAGGGAACAGCAGACTCACACATAGCCAAGCATACACCAAGATGAGCCAAGCCAATCTGCAATTGGGTTTATCAGGCTGCTAGGACATGGAAGGGAAGATTTGCTAAGCTAGTGAGCTCCAGCACAAAGCCAAGGATAACCTTGCAAGATCTATCTAGCTTGGCACCCACAATACCTACACACCCAGCACAAGGAAGTATTCTTTTCACTGCTGTACAGTCCCTCAAGCCATACCTTCCCTATCTAGTGCTCTCAGGGTGTGCATAGAAGAGTAACCAAAGCCCTCTTGATCTTCTTGAGAGGTTGTCTCCCCCACTAGGTTTATCAAGCCACTTTTGTCCACTACCACTCCAAAACTTCAGCTTAGAGGTTCAAACCAAAAACTAGGATGCACACCACAGCAGAACACAATTATGGGGCAGGATAAAACGTTTTTACAGTGAGATGCATGAGACGGGGTTTCAGCTAACTCAGAAAAACGTGGGAATCCACAAAAATGAAATGGGAAGTTGGGGAACAACCCAGGGAAGCCAAATCCGTTTTTAGAAAAACGTCCCTGGACATTCGGGGGCAAAAACGACCTCCATACAGTCCCCAAATCGTGGCCCTTCTCTCCCAAGCTACTGCATATGCAAAAACGAACTCCGAGGCATGGAAAAATGCAAGATTTGGATGAAAAACGTGTAGGGAAAGACCCAGCTAGCTCCAACTGCGTGAATGAGTGAAGACTGACTGTTCAGCATGGCTTTGGGCACCATTTCGTGGGTGTTTTCTTGCCCAAGGAGACAAAACACGAATTTCCAGGTTGATGGCTTTCCCATGCACGAAAATGGCTGCCATACTTCTCCCATCCCAAGACATTAACTGCCCCAACCAATCTTTGGAAGAATTAAATGATTGGGTGCATGAGACAAAAATGGATAGTTAAGAGTTCATGGGTTTTCTCATTGACACATGGGCTGACCCTAGTGGCTCAAGGGTTTGGTTATTTCCCCTCCCTATTCCTTGGAGAATCATGCCCCATCTCTTTGTTGCGTTGCATAGCTAGTTGTGGGTATTTTTCATTAAAATTCGTATTTACATGATGTCTTATTTACATCGTGCCCATTTAGCACAAGAACCATAGGCATCTATTTCTTTAATTAACGATACATAAAACGCTAAATCAATGGTGGGGCCTTGGCCTTGAGCTCCTCACCATGATTAAGTAATAATATTTACATCATTTACGATTTAATACAAAGGGGCCAAAATGGGGACGTGACATACCCCTCCCCTTACATTAGCACTGTCCTCAGTGCTCATCAAAATTGAACAAAAATGGATATGCCACCCTCATGGCATCCTCTAGCTCCCATGTAGCCTCATCGGGACCGTAGTGCTTCCATTGCACCTTTACCTGTCCGATGGCTCGGTTCCGGAGCAATGTTACTTTCTTGTCTAGGATGCGCAATGGATCGGTTTGGAATTCTCCCTCGGGTTCCACCTGGATCACATCCCAATTAATCACATGGTTAGGATCATGTACATATTTCTTAAGCAAAGAGACATGAAAAAAATTATGAGCTTTAGTGCTAGCAGGCAATGCAAGTCTATATGCAACTGGCCCTATTCTTTCAAGCACTTTAAATGGTCCGCAATATCTAGGTGATAGCTTGGCACAACTCCCAAGCTTCAAGGAACTTTTCCTTGATCTCACTCTAAGATATACATGATCCCCAACATTGAATTCCCTATGCATTCTGTGTTTATCTGCATAGCTTTTGTGTCTATCCTGGGCTGCTTTTAAATTTTGTCGGATCTTTGCAACCTCTTGTTCCATTTCCTTAAGCAATTCTGGCCCAAATACAATTCTGTTCACTGGATTGTCCCAAGTCACTGGTGTCCTACACCTTCTGTCGTACAAAGCCTCATAAGGACTCATTCCCAATGATTCTTGCTACCGATTATTATATGCAAACTCTATCAGGTGTAGATAATCCTCCCACTTGGATGGCTTGTCCATTACATACATGCGGAGCATGTCTTCAAGCACATGATTTACTCTTTCGGTTTGCCCGTCTGTTTGAGGATGGTATGCAGTGCTAAAGTTCAACTGTGTACCCAAATCTGCAAAGAGACCTTTCCAAAAATTGGAAGTGAACTTGGTATCCCTGTCAGAAATTATTGCCTTAGGCAACCCATGTAATCTGAAAATTTCCTTCATGAAAATATTTGCAATGGCATCGGCTTTATGTGTGGACTTAACCGGTATGAAATGTGCTGCCTTTGTTAACTTGTCCACCACAACCATGATGGAATCATGTTGTCTCCTAGTCATTGGCAATCCTGTAATAAAATCCATGGAAATTATTTCCCATTTCCATTCTGGAATTGGCACTGGGTGCAATAAACCTGCTGGGTGTTGGTGTTCAACCTTCACCTGCTAACATTCCATGCACTTAGAGATGTATTCAGCGATGTCCTTCTTCATGCCTGGCCAGAAATAATATTTTCTTGCTGTAGCAATTGTTTTCTGATATCCTGGGTGACCAGAGTATGGAGCTTTATGGATTTCATCCATAACCATTCCCCTTAAATCTGCCGCATTTGGAATATAGACTCTATTCTTATAAGTAAGAAGTCCGCCTTCTTCCAAATGATAGCCCTCATACTTCTTTTCAAGGTTTTGCTGCTGCAATTTTCCCTTTATCTACTCATACACTTCATCCTCAACCATATGGTTAACAATCTGCTGCCTCAAATCTGGTTGGCAAGTACTGAGCGCTGACACATGCATTTCACGCACCTTCCTGCTGAGTGCATCAGCCACCTTGTTTTCTTTCCCTTTTATGTGTTTGATCTCAAAATCGAATTCACACAAAAACTCCAACCATCTAGCTTTCCTAGCATTTAAAGTTGGCTGATCAAACAAGTATTTCAGACCACAATGGTATGTTCTTAACTCAAATTTTCTTCCCATTAAGTAATGCCTCCACATCTTTAAGGCATGTACTATGGCTACAAGTTCTATATCATGAGTAGCATAGTTCTTCTCATGCTCCTTCAACTTTCTTGACTCATAGCATATCACGTGGTTGTCTTGCATAAGAACTCCTCCAAGTCCCTGATTGCATGCATCGGTACACACCACAAAGTCTTTTTCCGGGTCTGCAATCTTCAAAATTGGTGCACTTGTAAGAAGATTCTTCAACCGTTGAAAACTTTCCTCACATCTTGGTGACCATTCAAACTTTATCCCCTTCTTTTGCAAAGAAGTGATCGGGTTTGCAACCTTGGAGAATCCCTCGATAAACCTCCTGTAGTAACCAGCAAGGCCCATAAAAGATCTCACATCAGTCACATTCCTTGGAGTTGGCCAATTCATAATGGCTTCAATCTTCTCAGGGTCTACGGATATTCCTTCGTCGGAGATGATGTGACCCAAATAATGAATTCTATATTTATAAAAGTAACATTTGCTCAACTTGGCATATAGCTTATGCTCCCTTAGTAATTGCAATGTCATTCTCAAATGTTCTTCATGCTCTTCTTCATTCTTAGAATAGATGAGAATGTCGTCTAGGAATACAAGAACAAACTTGTCCAAATACTTGCTAAAAACATTATTCACGAGACACATGAATGTAGCTGGTGCATTTGTGAGACCGAATGGTACCACTACAAACTCATAGTGTCCATACCTTGTTCTAAAGGCTGTCTTATGAATATCTTCTTCTTTGATTCTTACCTGATGGTAACCAGACCTCAAGTCAATCTTTGAAAATACCTTTGCTCCTCTCATTTGGTCAAAAAGGTCATCAATTTGGGGCAATGGATATTTGTTTTTCACAGTGACTTTGTTCAACTGCCTGTAGTCAATACATAACCTGAGTGTTCCATCTTTCTTTTTCACAAATAGAACAGGTGCTCCCCACGGGGACACACTTGGCCTAATATATTTCTTTTCCAGCAACTCTTGTAATTGCATTTTCAGTTCTAGCAATTCTGGTGTACTCATCCTGTAAGGTGTCTTAGACACTGGTGCCGCTCCTGGCACAAGTTCAATTGTAAAGTCAATGTCTCTCTTTGGAGGAAGTCCTGGAATCTCATCTGGAAAAACATCCCTGGATTCTTGCAATACTTGATAGTCCTCCAGTTTAAGAGTTTCATTCTCTGCTGCCTCTAAAATGTGGACTGCATACAGTTGACATCCCTTCCTGCAGAACTTTTTCAGCTGCATGGATGAAACCTGTCTAACAGAAGTCACCTTTGGAATGCCTCTTACAACCCTCGGGTTTCCTTCTTCGTCCATACATTCAAATGTCTTATTGTAGCAGTCAAGTTTAACCCTGTGTGCTTCTAACCAATCCATTCCAATGAGAATATCATAGGAACCCAGTGGTAAAATATTCAGATCTGCATAAGTGAATAGCCCATCCATCTCTAATGGACATTTCTCTACTATTTCACTAACTTTTCTCTTGGTTCCAATGGCTAGTTGAACTAACCATGATCTACTATGCTTTAATTTCTTGAAAGCACAAACCTCAACAATTCTAGGAGTGACATAACTGTGAGTAGATCCAGGATCAATCAAAATAGAAACAGATTGCTTAGCAATCTTACCTTCAACTTCAACCACAGTTGACTGATGATCTGCTTGGCGATCGTCTAGAGCTGCATAGATTCTAGGGATTGTCCTCGCCACTTGACCCACAGTTCCAGCTCCTTTGATGTTGTGAACTTGATTTGCATTCCCATTCCGATGTGGACAGTTCCTAAGCATGTGGTCTCCTCCACAACCCCAACATTGAAGTGGTTCTCTTGGCTCCTTTGGATCTCTTGGCTTGTCTCCCATCATCCTAGTTGGCTTAGTCACAACCTATGATGGTTGCCTTTGTTGATTTCGGAATTGAGGAGGCTTGAACCCCTTCTTCCTTTGATCAAACTTCTCATTTTTCTTGTCCTTCCATGCCTTATGGAATTATGGTTTGCTTCTGTTTTGATCAAAGCAATACTTGGCCTTTCTTATGGCCTCCTCTAGAGTTCGAGGTTCATCAAACTCAATTCCATCTTTATATGACTGGGGCAGTCCACTTAGGAAACGCTGAATTTTCACCTTATCATCTCGAATGTACCTGACATACCTTAGCAGTTCCAAGAACTTGTTTGCATATTCTTCCATGGTCAATTGTCCCAATCTCAACTCATGGAACTCTTTGATCTTATCATCATAGTACCTATCAGAGTGTTAGGATATTCCTATACTCCATCCTAGTCCCACCAGTATTTTGATCATTTACATTTTCAATCATGCATGCACCTTTTAGGGTTTGCATGCATTCTAGGGTTTGCATGCATCCCAGTCATCAGTCCAGCACCTATCCCTCAGTTAGCCAGCCCCCAGGAGCTTCTCACTATTCAGTTTTAGCCCTCCAGTTGCTTAATGCGCCCTTCTTCCTTGATTTTAGGGAGCAACTCACCCTCCTTCACCTACCAGTCTAGTTGTCACTCAGTTACACTCAGTTACAGTCAGTTACACTCAGTTACACTCAGTTACATTCAGTTACATTCAGTTACACTCAGTTACACTCAGTTACATTGAGTTACACTCAGTTACATTGAGTTACACTCAGTTACATTGAGTTACACTCAGTTACACCTACCAGAGTTAGTTTGACTGATGGTTGACAGTTACTTGAGCATTGATGACTCCACTGATGATGATGAAGACTTCCAGTTGCGCTCCGATGATCATGAGGACACCTAGTTGTGCTCCGATGACACTCCATTGATCCTTTGATCACTCCATGAAGGCTAATTCGAATTGCCACCTTAGGCATTCGAATTCCTCATGCATTGTATTATTTATATGTCCATTTGTGATTAATAACATAGTATGACCGAAGTATTATTGCTTCTATCTGAGTTCTACTGTACCATATTATTCTGTTGCTCATTATACTGCATGTATCACTCTTCTTCTATTTTCTTGCTTAATCATAATTATTCTCTTGTGAGATACATCATCTCTTAGATCTGCTGTGAGGATTTTCACATGGTATCAGAGCATGTTGAGAGTATTGTTTATCTCCATTCTTGAGAGTTTTTTGCAGGTTATTACCAAGATTTCGAGTTCAGCAGTTGCAACAGTTTCTGCATTTTTGCAGCAGTAGTAGTTGCAGTTATTCTATATTGTTTTTGCAGGTCTTCTACAACTTCAATGAATTTAGAAGAAATTACTCCTCTTTCTCCATTCAACTATGATGAATGGAAACCAAGAATGATAGCATATTTGAAGAGCCATGATCTCTTTGATTGCTATTTTGAAAGAGAGTTCGAATCCTCTACAAAGAAGATTAAATGGTTGAATAAAGGTGACATGCACATTGGAAGAATGAAGCTTACTATGACTGATTACATATTGTACCCGACCATCTTTGATATTGAAACTCCAAAAGAGTTATGGGCTCATCTGGATGAAAGATTCGGCAAAAAGAATGATGGATTTGGTCCAAATCCCTTCAAAAGCAAGCAAGTTGATGCATTCGCTCCACTTGATGGTCTCTTAGATCATGATGCATTCACTCCTCCTGATGGTCTCTCAGATCATGTTGCATTCGCTCCCCTTGATGATCTCTCAGATCATGAACCAGTATCATCTCATATTGAAGTTGTTGACAAAGAACTTGCAGATTCTCCGCTCATGCTCAAACTTTCTTCTCTTTCTGTGCCAGTTCACACTCTAGATATTGCAGAAGGTCCTAAATCCTCTCTTGCACCAGAGTTTGTTGGTTTGCATCATGATCACATGATTATTTCGGAGGTAACATCAGCTATTGGAGGTAATGCATTCGCTCCTCTTCAGCAAACATCTCTTATTTACTACTATATGATCATTAGCACATGCTTTCAGAAGGTTATTGAAGAATATGGCCATTGCCACCCGCTTGAGATAATTTCTCATGCATATGATAGTTTTGATCTCACCCTTGCTGGTTCAAAGGAGATCTCAAGAAACTGTTTTGAAAGTCTTAAATCTGATTTTGATTTCAAGCAAACATGTAATAGTTCTTTTTGGCATAATCTCACCCATGGTGGTTCGAAGGAGAAGACAAAGGACTATATGCACATTCAAAAATTTGATCCTACCTCAGCTGATTCGAATCACAGGTTCAAGGATCATTCTAATACTGTTGGATTTGTTCTCATCACATTCGATCTGAAGAGCAAGTACAAGCACATGCTTTTTGAGCATGATCCACTTCTTCCCAAGAAGAAGATACCTCCAGACATATGACCAAGCATCACACATGCTTGAGTTTGGAGCTTTTATTTTTTATGTGTGCCTTACAGTCTATTTTTTGAGGAGGGGGTATGTTTCCCATGAAATTTTGCCACTTCCTTGGTTTATTGATTGTTATTATTCATTGTATTGGGTGACCTTTGGTCTTAGTTACCAGGGCCCAGGATGGATTAAGGGGGGGTGTTAGGATATTCCTATACTCCATCCTATTCCCACCAGTATTTTGATCATTTACATTTTCAATCATGCATGCACCTTTTAGGGTTTGCATGCATTCTAGGGTTTGTATGCATCCCAGTCATCAGTCCAGCACCTATCCCTCAGTTAGCCAGCCCCCAGGAGCTTCTCACTATTCAGTTTTAGCCCTCCAGTTGCTTAATGCGCCCTTCTTCCTTGATTTTAGGGAGCAACTCGCCCTCCTTCACCTACCAGTCCAGTTGTCACTCAGTTACACTCAGTTACAGTCAGTTACACTCAGTTACAGTCAGTTACAGTCAGTTACACTCAGTTACATTCAGTTACATTCAGTTACACTCAGTTACACTCAGTTACACTCAGTTACATTGAGTTACACTCAGTTACATTGAGTTACACTCAGTTACACCTACCAGAGTTAGTTTGACTGATGGTTGACAGTTACTTGAGCATTGATGACTCCACTGATGATGATGAAGACTTCCAGTTGCGCTCCGATGATCATGAGGACACCTAGTTGTGCTCCGATGACACTCCATTGATCCTTTGATCACTCCATGAAGGCTAATTCGAATTGCCACCTTAGGCATTCGAATTCCTCATGCATTGTATTATTTATATGTCCATTTGTGATTAATAACATAGTATGACCGAAGTATTATTGCTTCTATCTGAGTTCTACTGTACCATATTATTCTGTTGCTCATTATACTGCATGTATCACTCTTCTTCTATTTTCTTGCTTAATCATAATTATTCTCTTGTGAGATACATCATCTCTTAGATCTGCTGTGAGGATTTTCACACAGAGAGGTACTTATGCTTGAAGTATTTTTTGAACTGCTTCCACCCAATCATCCTTTCATTGATCTTCTTCACTTGCCTGGTGTGTTCCCACCATATAGATGCTCTTCCATTCAAGTTGAAGATGGCAACCCTTGCCTTCATATTCCCGGAGTAGTCTTGGACTTGGAAATACTTTCTCATCCTAAGAAGCCAAGCCTCAGCTTCTTGACCGGACTTTATCTCTCCATCAAAAGTAGGAGGTTTTGCCTTCTTAAATTCCCCATGTGAATTGTTCTTGTAGTGCTTCTGCCTCTTGCTCATGCGAGATGAAGAGCTTGAACCCTCAATGGATTCTTCAGAGTCAGATGATTCATTAGAAGAGATTTCTGGAGTATATGTCCTGTCTGTAGAAACTCCTTTTGGGCTACTGGCCCTCTTACGGGAATTTCTTCTAGAGATACTCCCACCCCTTTCTGGATTTGATCTCTGATGCCCAGAGTTTATTTGCCTTTGGATGTCCATGAAACTCTGTAGCATGGCTGCATTCAACTGATTTTGTTCTTCCTAAGCTTTGATCATCCTTTCATTATCTTCCCTACAGCTTTGCAACTCCACCCTGAGGCTTCTCATGGTGGCTGCAATACCCGGAGGAGTCTCTTGATTTCTTCTCCCATTAGATTCTGTTTCAGCATTTTCAACATGTATGTTTTCCCCCATGGCATCTGTCTCAGGTTCATAGGGATCCTGTGCATCATCCATAATGTTGATTTTCTTGGCCCAACCAAGATCCAAAACTCTCTGACTGTATTATCTAGAGTGTTACCCTGCTGTAACTGTGACTCTCTAAAACGTGTTCATCAACACAATTGTTAGCTGCATTACATTCTCAGAGTTCACAAATTACATCATGCACATGGGAAAACATTATGTTGACAATTTGTGAAATCACAAACAACGACATATGAGGGGGAAAAATAAAAAGGGGGTCAAGGGGGCTTGCCCCCTTGTGGCGGGTCGAGGGCAGCGCCCTCGTTTTTTTTTTTTTTTTTAGGAATCATGTCTCAATGGAGGTGCGCTGAATCCTGCCGCAACGGGTGGTTCACTGAACGCTCCCGAAATTGCGGGGCGGTTGGCTGTGGCCTTCCGCAATTGCGGGGCGCTTGGCTGAAGCCCTCCGCAATTGCGGGGCGCTTGGCCGAAGCCTTCCGCAATTGCGGGGCGCTTGGACGAAGCCTTCCGCAATTGCGGGGCGTTTGGCGGAATGCTTCCGCAATTGTGGGGCCATTCGGCGAAGGCTCCCGCAGTTGCGGGGCCATTCGGCGAAGCCTTCCGCGGTTTCGGGGTGATTCTCGGCTCGCCTCCATTGCGGGGCGGTTCGCCGGACGCTTCCGAAATTTCGGAGAGGTTCGTGGAAGCCTTCCGCAATTTCGGAACGATTCGCCGAAGTCTTCCGCAGTTGCGGAATGGTTCGGTGAAGTCTTCCGCAGTTGCGGAACGATTCGCCGAAGTCTTCCGCAACTTTGGAACGACTCGCCGAACTCTTCCGGGTTTCGGAACGATTCGCGGAATCCTTCCGAAATTTCGGAAGAGAATTCCTTCCGCAATTTCGGAAGAGAATTCCTTCCGAAAATTTCCTTTCGACGCCGACACTTAGAAAAAATTTTCACTAAAAAATTTTTCCTCCGCTGTTTCAGAGCGGTTCGCTGAATTCTTCCGCAATTGCGGGAAGGTTCGCGGAACTCTTCCGCAATTGCGGGAAGGTTCGCGAAACCTTTCCGCAGTTTCGGGACGACTTCCCGAAACAGACTTAAAACAGAAATTTTCAAAAACAGACTTAAGAAAATTTTTGAAATTTTACCTTGTAATTGCTATCAGATTTGGCCCATAGAGGCCCAATGCTGCAACGCAGCTCTGATACCATTCTGTCACGTCCCCTCCCATCATTCCAGCTAGATGGAGAGGAACGTGAGGCTAAACCGGGCATCTAGCCCCCATGATCTTATTAAATATGGCATTCACAGAATATAACAGACATATGAAGATGCATAAATATTTTAAAACATATAGAAGACATGTGGAATGTATGATTATAAGAAAAACACAGCGGAATATTAAGAATTGCACCTCCATCATACATTTAAGATGATCATCAAATAAGTAATTGCAAATAAATACAGGAGAATACTTATCTTATAAGAAAGTAGTCCCACGCAACTGGCTATGCAATTGCAACGTTCCACCCAACCGTAGGCCAGTGTGCTCCTCAATCTCTCAGCACCACTGCCACCCCCGAGCTGGGCATGATCTCCACAAGGAACCAGGGAACAACAGACTCACACATAGCCAAGCATACACCAAGATGAGCCAAGCCAATCTGCAATTGGGTTTATCAGGCTGCTAGGACATGGAAGGGAAGATTTGCTGAGCTAGTGAGCTCCAGCACAGAGCCAGGGATAACCTTGCAAGATCTATCTAGCTTGGCACCCACAATACCTACACACCCAGCACAAGGAAGTATTCTTTTCACTGCTGTACAGTCCCTCAAGCCATACCTTCCATATCTAGTGCTCTCAGGGTGTGCATAGAAGAGTAACCAAAGCCCTCTTGATCTTCTTGAGAGGTTGTCTCCCCCACTAGGTTTATCAAGCCACTTTTGTCCACTACCACTCCAAAACTTCATCTCACAGGTTCAAACCAAAAACGAGGATGCACACCACAGCAGAGCACAATTATGGGGTAGGATAAAACGTTTTTACAGTGAGATGCATGAGATGGGGTTTCAGCTAACTCAGAAAAACGTGGGAATGCACAAAAATGAAATGGGAAGTTGGGGAACAACCCAGGGAAGCCAAATCCATTTTTAGAAAAACGTCCCTGGACATTCGGGGGAAAAAACGACCTCCATACAGTCCCCAAATCGTGGCCCTTCTCTCCCAAGCTACTGCATATGCAAAAACGAACTCCGAGGCATGGAAAAATGCAGGATTTGGATGAAAAATGTGTAGGGAAAGACCCAGCTAGCTCCAACTGCGTGAATGAGTGAAGACTGACTGTTCAGCATGGCTTTGGGCACCATTTTGTGGGTGTTTTCTTGCCCAAGGAGACAAAACACAAATTTCCAGGTTGATGGCTTGCCCATGCACGAAAATGGCTGCCATACTTCTCCCATCCCAAGACATTAACTGCCCCAACCAATCTTTGGAAGAATTAAATGATTGGGTGCATGAGCCAAAAATGGATAGTTAAGAGTTCATGGGTTTTCTCATTGACACATGGGATGACCCTAGTGGCTCAAGGGTTTGGTTATTTCCCCTCCCTATTCCTTGGAGAATCATGCCCCATCTCTTTGTTGCGTTGCATAGCTAGTTGTGGGTATTTTTCATTAAAATTCGTATTTACATGATGTCTTATTTACATCGTGCCCATCTAGCACAAGAACCATAGGCATCTATTTCTTTAATTACCGATACATAAAACGCTAAATCAATGGTGGGGCCTTGGCCTTGAGCTCCTCACCATGATTAAGTAATAATATTTACATCATTTACGATTTAATACAAAGGGGCCAAAATGGGGACGTGACACCTTATCTAAGGATTTAATTTCTCACTTCAACCTTGCTTCTTTAGTAGCTACATCTATTGTGGTTACTTCTCTCTGAGCCTTTTTCCTTGTCTAATTGTTCTATTTTCTTGCTTGAAATGCCTTTTCAATTTCTGCGAAGTTGAGTGCTACCTAGTCTAGTGATGAAGATCCCTAGTAAATGTCTTATTCTTGCTAGACTTCATCTTGATATGGCCATTTACATTTGCAGGCATGGCAGTGTTGGTAGATCAACTTTAGCATATCGTGTCTTATGAACCTTTCTTCTGCGAAGTGGAATACCTCAAGAGCTTCTGCTTCTTCCTTTGCATCTTTTACAATTATCATATTGTATGCTCTTAGAAAGAATGGCATAGTGGTCCACAATGCCTTCTTGTCATGAGAAAGTGTTGCACCTACTCCAACAACTTCTTGAAAGACTAGCTTATCTAGTATGAACTTGGGTAGCATATGTGGGCCTTTTGTAGCTCATAAAACCCTGATGTAGGTTCCCTTTATGGTTGTGTACCAGTCCCCATTCTCATTGATTTCCTTCATGGATTTATCTATCATACATTGCATAGATGCATATAATATTAACCAATACATGGGCACCATGAAAAACTCACAGATTCTAGTGTAATTAATTCTAAATTTATGCTCCCATTGAATCTAAGAGTATACATGACCATAAGATTTGTTGGGATATCACTACCATCCAAGCTCTATGAAACTATTGGAGACACATGCCATGTCTAACATATATGAAGACATGAAAAATGCTAGAGGAATACTTATGGCTATGTGCTTAGCGCTAGAGACAACCTTATTTAGAGAGGCTAATAATATGGAGTCCTAGTTGAAGATTGTACTAACCCATGTAACTTGATGAATAGAAGGGACCAAAGCTTCTATGAACTATGTGGCATATTATTCATTATAGAACCTACTTATTAATTTTGTTGTAATCCTATAAGGGATCATCAAATGCTTGGTTGGGTATATTATTGTTCTGTTGGTTTTTAAATCCTTCTTGTTTACACATGAGCTTTTGAGAAGATAATGGTAATTGATGGCTAACTATAGGACCCACTCCTTAATCAAATCTACTAAGGGCCTTGGAAAATTATAACATGCATCCAAGCACGATGCTTGAAATGAAAAAATGGCCTTCCCTTTTGTGTCCTTGATCAACATATTTTATATGTCAGCATGGCTAATCATCCATGATATAACCTTAGCACATGATAGAACTATTTATTTGGCTACCACCTTGTGAAGACCTAATTTTTCGATCATTTGATATAATCCCTCATCAAGATTCAAGTCTCCATGTTCAAGAGGTAGCTCTAGATAAGCCTCTTATTTGAACATATGATAAATTCCCCCCCATTGATAAATGGTATCATCATCAATCATGCATTGTGTATCCACATAGGATGGGCTTATGCTACTTATCTCTGTCTTTGGCTTAGTTGATTCCTCTCTATCTGGGCTTACTTCCACTACCACTTCCTTATGCTTATTTTTCCTTTTAGATACCATCTCTTAGTTTCATAAATCATTCATGTTACCAACAAGAACGTTAGAAATTTAGCACAGTGATAATGCATGATACCATTCAAGGATCTTAATGATTGCCTAAATATATAAGAATGGCATCATCTAGTGTAGAATAGCCAAGAGATGAACTAAGGTGGATTTTTATAGCAAGCCATGGATTTGGTCCGTGTAGGGAAAGAATAGCTCCATAGTTTGGGGCAGGTAGCATTGTAACCCTACATCGTGCATTATTTGCGAGGGTGCGCATCCATATTGGCAGCTTCCTCAAGGATTGAAGCAAGGGAAGAGTTGATGGGTATTAAAATCGAATGCATAAGGTTATAAGAGAGAAAATCAAGGTTTAGTTGGATTTGGGGCGATAGTTGGAAAGAGAGGGTGATTCATTGGATTACCCCTAAGAGAGGAAAAAATGTATACATAGAGTAAAAGGTTGGGAAATACTAGGAAATAATGATAAATAAAAGATGGGGCACTTAGAATTTTGTTGGTGATGATAAGCCACTATTGTAATTCAAAAAACGAGCTGCATTGGCATACTTAGATCGCAAAGTGAATAAGGTTGGTCAAAATGCAACATCTTTCAATTGGTGTCGGTGCTTGTACCTTTATTTTGCCTAAAATTGGACAATGACAAGAGAGGATTCAATGGACATGATGAATTCTCTTTGCGCTAGGTTCTATCAATTTAAAAATATGAAGTGCCTATCGTTTTCCCCATTTTATAAGGCAACGTTAGTATCACTTTGGTGGAAATTGAGCCTTAGTGCAATATATCGTTGGGGATCTTTTCTTTTATTTAGGTTTATTAGCATTGCACGAGAAGTTGTGTTCTATTGCGCTGAATTGCAAGCTTTGAAAATAGTTAACCTTTGGAAATTCTGAAGCTTGGCCATGTATTGTATGAAAGTAAAACTTTGAAGCTTGTGTAAGGTTTGAGGACTTCAAACAATGCAACACATTGCAAGGTTCAAAGACTTCAGACAACGCATCATATCGCAAGGTTTGAAAATTTTAGAGCTTGCAACATATTGCATGTCTTTAGAGCTTGCAATGTATCGCAAGAAAATAAAATTTCGAGGCTTGTTGAAAACTTTAAAAAAATGCAACATACAACAAGGTTCAAAAACTTCAATTCAAAGCTTGGGAAGCATTGCACAATTTGAAAACTTTCATTCTTGCGATGTATTGCATAAAAACTAATTTTTCACAGGAGTTGGGAAATGCACAAAACTCTAAAATTTACTGAAATCAATTGTGGACCAAGATCAAAGAACAATTCAAGACTATATACTTGAAGAGAAAGTCAAAACAAACCAGACAGGATTAAATAAAAAAGATGAGGATGAGAACCCTTGCATTCAAAGATCAAGGGGAAGGTAGAACCTAGATGCAAACAAAGGTTTACTTTTAGCAAAGGCTATAAAATCTAAGGATGGGGACTCACAATGATAATTTTCATCAAGGTACTCACTAAAAATTGACTTTCATGTAAAGTAAAAGAAAATTCGGAGGGGTCCCCAAGTTTACCTTCTCAAAACAACGATACATAAACTTGGAGAAGTTGTTGCTAGCTTAACACTAATCCATTACTAAAGTTTGAATATTTATTATCACTACATTCTTACATGAAAATCTATTTCTTGACATCTTCCACCAAACAACTCACATCAACACGACTAACAAAAAGAACAAATAAACTTCACTATTACATCCAACAACATTCTAAAAACATCAACAACCCCTTTACAACTATATTATCTTGCCATATTTCACCATACACCTCACATCAACATGGATAAAGAAAAAGCACAATAACAAGTGAAGACTTCACTATTACATCAACAACATTCTAAAGTCATCATGAACTCTTTTACAACTAGAGTATCATATGTGTTGCTTACCTATATTGAAAGAAGTATTTTACATGTGTTAATTATTGAGAAAATGAAAAATTTCCATAGATGATTGAGCACATAACAATGGAAGGATTTCATGTTGGTCTACTTGGACTACTTTATGAAATTTTGCTTTAATTCTTAAGAATAGGCTCTTTTTTCTTCACAGTACATGTAATCAATGAAGAAGTAAAGGAATGGATAGAATCAAGACATGTGTATTTGTACTTTTAGCCTTGTCCCTATGTCAAGTCTTTTTCTTTGTCTCAACACATTGACATTATTCATGTGCAAGCTTGATATATGAAAGACCTATGACATTATTCATGTGCAAGCTTGATATATGAAAGACCTATGACATTATTCATGTGCAAGCTTGATATATGAAAGACCTTTGGCATAGATGATTTCCTTTATCTACTTTTTCATTTGTCAAGATAGAAAAGAATGTAAGATTTCATTATGAAATTAACTTGCAACTATAAATTTCATATTCTTGGACTTATAAATATATAGATTTTATTTTATAAAAAATATTTTTCCAAAAAATAAATTTGACATTTAAATTTGTTATTATTTTAAAATAGGTATTAATGTTAAATTAATATAAAAATAGTATTTATAATTATAATTAATTAATTAATTATATGTATGTATGCATGTATTTCAACATAGAGACAGGCTTTTTTCTTTTTGTATAAAGCATCATATAAATTCATTAAGGGCACAATATGTCATTTACAATGAATTGAACCTTGGTAGGGAGGGAAACAATCATTCTTCAAAACTACCCAAGCTACATCCAATGGACAACATAGAGAGAAGCTTTATTAATGAGAATTTTAAAATTTAAACATTTACTTTGTATAGATACTAAACAAATTTAAGAGGTTGCTTTGTATAAGGTTTTTTATAAATTTTCACTTACTAAGTACCAATGAGATCAAAAGCATATTTGGTCTTGTTATTGTATTGGATTACAATAGATCCTTGAGTTTCATAGAAAAATGTTAATAATAATAATAATAATAATCTAATTTTAACTTTTGTGTCTATGTCATCACATCCTCCACCACTCCAATACTAACATCTTTTAAGGGTTTTAGTTTTAGACATTTAAATCCTTATTTAGCTAATGGTTGTTCTCTATTCTTTGTCCATAATCATTACAAGTATTACTATAATGGCATATCCATATGTTGGGATGTTATTCCATATTAACACTCTCTCCTCTTTGAAAGTTAGTGTACACACCTACAAATACCAAATATATGAGGGGCAACCTAAGGTTTGTGTTTGTTAGGAACTAAAAGAGGAAAATGAAGAGTGCATAATGTTGCACTTAGTATCAAGTTAATCGAGTTAGATGCTTTTATTATGGAGTCATTATTCTTGAAGTTGATTGTCTTTCTCGAACTGTAAGTTATTTATAAAAATGAAGAAGAAGAATGACATATATTTCAAAGTAAAGAGAATTTGTCCATATTCAAGTGGTCAAGTTTTTACTCTAAGAAAATATGCAAGGTTCAAATCTATCTCCTTGTATTGAAATGAATAATTATATTACATTAATGCAAAGTTGGATGTAGTGATCTCTATCCATTATTCAAAAATAGTAACACATATCAAATCATTTACTTTTTAAATATACTTTTGCCTTCCATAATCTGGATTAGTTGGGGCAAAGACCTCATAATATACACTTTTATGTTTATAAGAATGAGAGATCAGCGTCTCACTCATAGTATATCATTAAGAACATAATGCCACTAAAGCTCTTAATCTCACATTAATGATGATTGTGAGACAATGATAGCTTATAAGGCTTTTAAGTGCAACAATTTGGATTGACATGATAACACGATTTCTAAGTCTCTTACTAGTAAGAGGTTGTTCATCCAAATCCATAATGACAACTGCAATTTGTTTATGTTGCTTATACAGTGAACTAGTTATGTCAAGATAATAATTGAAACAAAGAGGCAGAAAATGAATTCTTTACCCTACATATGCAATTGACAAGAAGAGTTGGGAAATATTAACTCTTGGTGCTAATTGAGAAAAAAAAATTGTACAATAAAAATAGAAAATGTGAAACTTAATACCAACTAAATCTCACTAACACCAGTGCATGAACGATCCCCATTGCAATTGGAAATTGGGGTGTAGACAATACAACATGGCGGATTACCAAGTTTTACATATCCCTTTCTATTCATATCTTCTCACTACATTAATGTATAGGAGTTGAGAAGATGAAGAGGCAAATATAAATGAAACAATGCTCAATTACAATTGCTGGTCTATTGTTGTCATAATTCATTAAGTTGTCCATCCATGCAAATGCACTTGTGATAAACTAAATAGTTTTTATCCCTGGAGGTTGTGCATTTGGATTAACATTCAAGTGTATGCTACTTAAAAATAAGCATGTCCAAAACACAATGCCATTGCCATCAAAAGTATGCTTATACTTAGTTAACATCTTCTAGGTTGAACTCTCTTTCTAATGTGACTTAATTATCAACTTAGCCACTCATTTACTCTATTTAGATCAACTGTATTCCACGGGCCTCCTTCCTGATGATTGTTGTCTTTGTGATGTCTTCTTGATTGCAAGTTTATTAAAATAAAAAAAATACACATTCCTTGTTAAGGATTTTGCTCTAAATCATTACACATTGGTATTGGTACTAATATTACTCATTTTAGTTTCATGCGTCATGGGCCCTCATTGGCTTGTGGTTGATATCCCAATTATCCTTGTATTTGCAAGCTATCTTAATATAGTGACGTCTCTCTACAATGGGTTTTGTTCCACATTCCTTCTAATTATATATATATGGAATAAATCTCACATGGATAATAATTGTGAGACAAATGTGGTCAAAATGCAACATGTGTCGATTGGTGTGGGTGCTTGTACCTTTATTTTGCCTAAAATTGGACAAATGACAAGAGAGGATTCAATGGACATGGTGAATGCTCTT